>JAODAC010018335.1:0-20460 GCA_027575185.1 Mimaenictus wilsoni | reverse complement strand
ATAAGTTACTTAGTCATTGTTGAGCCTGCCTTTAAGCAACACACATACACCTATACACACACACACACACACACACAAAGGTATTTACTTCGATGCATTCACACACAAATATACCTTTCGTACATACACATTTACTCACACTGACACACAGCCATACACGCGAGGCACGCAGGCGAGCAAGTTTCGATTGGGTTTGTTTAAGACCTCCTCCGGCTCGAACATGCACCGTGCACCGGACTCGCAGGATAATTAATTAAATTCCTTGTTTGCTTTTTGTTCCTCTCCGCGTTTCGTGCATACACTCGCCTATACATAGGCAGTATGTGTGTATATAAACGCATGCGCAACGCTGTATTAAGCTTGGGAACGGGCGGCACGCACAACGGGGTCCCGAATCATGTTGTTTTAATTACTCTGTTGTTTTAACTCTTCGGTTTTTTCTTGCTTCAAGATGGCCGGCCGTCGGAGCAATCTGGGAATTTCGCTCGCGGTGTGTGTCTGCCATTTCGATTACGTGAATTTTTCGTCTTTTATTTCCAAAAAGTTAAATGTTGTTACGTAATTGAGCTCTTAAAGTATATGATTTGATATAGTCATTTACGGATAATTCAACTGAACAACTTAAGAGAAGTAAAATAAAATTAAAAAAAAGGAAAATAAAATATCGCTGGGTGGTGACCGTTCTCCCGAATTTTAATCCCTCCAATATGCGGCTTTAACACGACGGTAAACTGAATTACAAAAACCAAACCGCTGCTAGACGGGAACTCAAAGGGTGCATTACTGTGGAAAACCCTGGTACGGAGCGAACAATCACGTCATACATCAGAAGTGTGCTTACAGTAAAGCCCGATTCTGTCAAAATTTCAATATTATAAAGTATCGTTACTTTCTACAATTTTGACACCCATAATTCTGATTAATTGTTGCTGTCAACTGCTCTCAGACCTAAGAGAACTAGATATTCAAATAAAGCATCTTTTAAAATTTAATGTCATGTTATTATTTGAAAGTTCATGCATACTTTTACCCATAGATAATACATATGTATTAGACATGTCAAAAGAAAATAGATATTGATAAATATCGATATATCGGCCCCAAAATTTCGATATTTATCTATAATTTCATTTTCCATAATATAGACCCATAGACTCTTTTTGATTTGCGCATGTCTGTCCTGGGACAATCGAGCTTGCGCGTGTAATTCAAAACAATACAGGAAAGAACTACAATAGCGTGATATATAACCATAAAATATAACAAATAAAAACGTGATATAACAATAAAATCAATGTGTACAAAATATGTGTCAAAACACGATGTTGACAGAGTTTTCCGCTGTTATGATTCGATGCTATTTAGCCATGCGTATTGCACACCTGGACCTGTGGCGAAAATCTGTATGACAAATTCAGTGCAATTTCATATAGTTGTCTCTTTCTAAATGAATCAGTTCAGGCTCTCAACTGTTAGTATATATGTATTACGTATATGACTAATATAACATGCGCTTCTCTATCTTATATTTTCTCTGCTTTTGCCGTTCCGCTGTCAGAGTAATGTCATCAGTTTAAGTTGATACATAACCTGCTTCTTTTATGTTGAGTTAATTCTGGTTCAGAGGGCCTTGTTGTCAAGAGCCATTAATAATCAAGAAGAAGAGAACTAGACAATTGTCTGTAAATATCAGGTACAATTAAATATGTAATACATGTAAATAATAAAAAATGTCGATTAGTTTTAACCACTGTGATCTTAGCACAACAAAATAATAGGGCTAGCACAACTTTACATAAATATTTAAAAAAGATACATATTTTCTATTATTTTTCGGTTTTCAACTGGAATATTATTATTAATTAAAGTCGCTCGCATCGGCACTTTCATGACGTCCACTAGTCCTTCACTAGTCGCGTTTACAAAACAAACATGCCGACTGCTATGCTCTACTGCTTAGGGGTGCAAAAATTGTGCTAACAGTGTTTAAATGTGAAAATGTGCTGTGAGCTAGCATATGGAAGCGATGAAATTAAGATGTTAATAACACGTTATAAATTACATTTTCATAACAAATTTGATATCATTCTAAGCGGAATTTCAATCCACATTCAATGGTAACACTTTTATACCAATTAGTTTTTATTTAAACAATATTGTAATATAAGTTGTGCTTATTTTGTTGTGCTAAGATCACAGTGGTTTAGTTTTAATCTCCTCTTTTCAATATCTCTCAATTTATTGATTTATTTTTTATTCGATTTTTATATATTTGTTTTTCTTATAGATATCTTTAATAAAAAAAATTGCCCACCTGGACAGCCTAGTGGGTAGAGCGTTGGTCTACAACGCAGGCAGACGGGGTTCGAGTCCCCGGGGTGGACAATTCATCAGTGTGAATTAATAATTAATTCACACTCTCAACACACGCACATACAACACACATACTTCTACCCTATCAACAATCAATCAACTTTCAACATACGCATCTAACATGCAACTCTCAACACTTCACACTCTACAACATACTACTACACACACACACACACACACACACACTATTCACACCACGCTATCTTCAACAACATCAATAACAAATAAAATTGTAAACACAAAAATATATAACAATGTAAATACATGTCGGAAAGACCGAAATGGCCGATAGACAATAAAATATATAAATTATTATTATTTTAAAAAATCTGGGATTTCTTTACTAACTTCACAGCGGTTAAAACAATAACAATAAAGCAAAATAAGTGAGAAGCAACTTAGCAAGCATCAAAATGAAGTGACAAATTGAATGTAAATTCTTCATTCGAATTGACATTTGCATTGTCTCCTTGGATACACTTGTAATTCATTCGGCGTTTGACAATAATGCGCAAATTTTAGCATGCGCGAGAGCCGATTGGTTTTCGCCGGCGAGTGTTTACATATTACATATTCGCAATGGCATCGAAATGAATTTACGCTTCGGCGGCTCTCAATTACGTGCCGGCGCCGAGGAGCCACATAATCGCACGCAATATGCGCATGCATTAGTGACTGTGGTGTATCCATGTGTCTCGTTAGCGTCGTTATTCCCAAACGCCCCACAAACACAGGCGCCCACCGAGGCAACGTTGCGGTCGGCGCGCTGGAATGAGCACACATTGTCTATTAATAATTAATTCGTGCACGCGAATCGCGCGGCGCGGCGTGCAACAAGAGACGGCCACGACCGCGACCGATGGCGACGATGCGGTGGACATGATACGCCTGTCATAACACCATACACCGCATATTTTATTCGATTGTCTGATTCACTACGCTTCGCTGCGTTGCGTTTTGTCTCTTTGCCGTTTTGCTTGCTCTCCTGGAGTTTATTATTTGCAAGTTGTGAACGATTGTGGTTAAGTTGAGGCGCAATTGGTTATCTGGTTAGTCATACGGGATAAGAAAGGGGAATCATGAATATTGTAATTTAACTTACAGGGAGGGTACTTCAATTGTCCATCACAGAATTGAATGAAAATTTTTGTACGTGTAGTACGAATGTCAAAAAAAAGTATCGGTATCGATAAGTATCAATACCACGTATCGATACTTAACAGCTTTTATCGATACTTTAATTTTCGATACTTATCGATAGTATCTCGAATCGGTCATTTTCGATACTTTTTGACATGTCCCTACACTATGGCCATCTGTTAATCACAACCACCAATTAGTATGGTAAGCGTTCTCTGATTGTGAGCGAAATTTCGATTCTTAATTCTGTTTTAAAATACTTGTTGCATTGTTAAATTTTGCTACTTTTTGATAAAAACTTAGTTGAGCCTTAATTTACTAAATGTAATTTAACAAGCATTAATTTCATTACTTGTAACATCAGAAAAATGGGATATACTGGAAGATTACTGTAACGAGTAAAACATAATTTGAAAATACATCAACAGATGGTGCCAATGTTACTTTGATATTTGGGTATCGAAAGTATTCAAGTTTCAAAAATATCACCCTTTCATACATTCTAAGCATTCCTTTCTAGTTATATATGTTCCATTGTTTGTAAATATTTTAGTGAACTGTATTTTGATTATTTTGCATTTTTGTGTTGAGAGGGGTCCCCCTCATTCAATGATGTTATTTTTCGGAATTTCTGATTTTGCAATGTGATTTTAACACTCAAATTACACACAAAAATAAACTCTTTTCAGATGTCACCATACAATTTATTGTTTATTAGGGAGGGACCCCTTCATACATTCTAAGCAGTCTTTTCTGGTAATATATGTTCCATTGATTGTAAATATACTACTGAACTGTATTATGATCTTTTTTCACTTTTGTGTTGAGGTGAGTCCCCCTTATTCAATGATCTTGTTTTTCTGAATTTTTGAGTATGCTATTTAATTTTAAAACTCAAATTACACATAAAAATAAACTCTTTTCAGATGTCACCATACAATTTATTGTTTATTAGGAAGGGACACCTTCAAACATTCTAAACAGTCCTTTCTAGTTATATATGTTCCATTGATTGTAAATATATTAGTGAACTGTATTTTGATCTTTTTCATTTTTGTGTTGAAAGGGGTCCCCCTCATTCAATGATGTTATTTTTCGGAATTTCTGATTTTGCAATGTGATTTTAACACTCAAATTACACACAAAAATATACTTATTTCAGATGTCACCATACAATTTATTGTTTATTAGGGAGGGACCCCTTCAAACATTCTAAACAGTCCTTTCTAGTTATATATGTTCCATTGATTGTAAATATAATACTGAACTGTATTTTGATCTTTTTTCATTTTTATATTGAGAGGGGTCCCCCTTATTCAATGATCTTATGTTTCGGAATTTCCGATTTTGCAATGTTATTTTAAAACTCAATTTACACACAAAAATATACTCTTTTCAGATGTCACCACACAATTTATTAGTGAGGGACCCCTTCATACAATGTTATCTTATGTATTACCTCTTAAGACACATGGTGAAAATGAGATAAATAGTAATTTTCACTCTCACCATTTATAAAAGAACATAACGAAACTTACACAAAAAGAACAGCCATCACAGAATCATTAATGTGTCTTAAGTAACTTTTTTTTCACATGTTCACATGTATTAGAACATGTGTTTTCATTTATAAAAGTGCATGCCTCCAAACGTTGATTTGGCTAGAGTAACGAATGTATCGAAAGTCAAATAAGCCAAGAAAACGATATTCAAGCGGAAGAACGAAATATGAAAAGTCGTAAAATATATATGAAGTGGCTGAAGCAGTTTGCGCCTGGCCATAAAATTCGCCCGCCTCTTGCTGTAGACACAACAGAGGAAGACGGCCCTTCTGGCACCGCCAGGGCGCAAGTAAACGCATTAGCGACGTAGTGACTGGCGTCGGCGTTGCGGCTGTCATCTATTAGATAAGCAAACAGGCGCCAGACAACCGCATGCTACCCTCGCTAGTACAGATCTAACAACAGCAGCAGGCCCTCAAAAAAGTTTCTCGGTTGCAACAGACGCGACATCGACGCACCGACGCCGCAATTGCCAACGGCAACCACACCAAAAGCACTTAGCTTTGGGTCGGGCAGGCAAAAATGCATTCAGCACAATTGTTCACTTAAGTTAAGTCACTTAAGTGGTTTCGTATAAAATACCTCCTGGAAAGTAGCTTTTTCTGTTTTCAAAGTAAAAAAAATGACTTTGTGACAATTTAAGTTACGCAAGGTGCTCTTCGGTAATAGCTTACTGGAAATTTGCATATTTAACACATTGACCTCAATCACTTAATTTAAGTAGCATTATGTTTTAAGTTTTGCACAATTTACAATATCACATTAACCTCGTAGTGGCAGAAATATTATTTTGGTAAATTTACAGACTTTGGTGACTTAACTTAAGTCACTTCACTTAAGTAGTATTACTTAACTTTGTTGACCGATTTATGACATTTCAATGCATACTTGTGAATAAATGCTTGTAACCCTTCAAAAAAGTATTATCATAACATTTAAGTTAAGTAGGTTTGTTTAAAAGTCTCTAGTTGAGTTAAGTAACATTATTTTTGTTTACTGTAAATCGTAAACAAAAGTAATGTGACTTAACAAAATTATAAAAAGTAGTACAAATAGAACTAAATTTCTTAAAAATATCAAATTAAGTAAAGAGACTTAACTTAAGCAGCATGACTTAAGTAACTTTGTTGACCGATTTATGACATTTCAATAAGTCAGAATTGGTAATAATTGCTTGTAACCCCCCAAAAAGTAGTAAAGTTTCATAAGTTAAGTAGGTTTGTGGAAATCTCCCAAGTTGCGTTAAGTAACCTTATTTTTGTTTACTGTAAAATCGTAAACAAAAGTAACGTTGCTTAACTCAAAATTATAAAAAGTAATAGAAATAAAACTAAATTTTCGATAAATATCAAATTAAGTTAAGAGACTTAACTTAAGCAACATGACTTAAGTAATATTACTTAACTTTGCTAGGTGATTTTCGAAATTTCATTTAATGATAATAACTAAAACATGCTTATGATCGTATATAAACTTATGTAACATGACTTAAGTAATATTACTTAACTTTGCTAAGCGATTTGCTGCCCTACTGCGTTTCAGGAAGCAGTAATTGCTTTGGACTCGTATTAAATATGCCAAAAAACGACAGTAGTGATCGTTAAACAAAGTAAGGTAGTTTATATCACTATGAGAGTTAAGTAACATTACGTTTGCTTGTGATGTACATCAAACTATAAGAAATAATAGAAATTGAAAGCAATTTTCAACAAATTTCAAATTAAGTAAAGAGACTTCACTTCAGTAACTTGATTAAGTTAAGTTAAACATTACTTAACTTTTTAAATGTCAAAAGTTAATTAACTTTATAGGTCTCTACTTATACATAAAAAAAATTAAGTCCTTACATATTAAGTAAAATGACTTAACTTAAGTAAACTTGCTTAAGTCAAGTTAAAATGACTTAAGTTAAGTAAAATATTTAAATTAGGTATAATTATCTATTTTACTTCCAAATTAGCGTATTTGCACACAGCATGTCACACAAAAATATGTCTGTGCTCGAAAATAAACTGACTTGTTGGCGCCACCACAACCTAAAAGTAGCCAGTGACTTAAGTCACTATGTATGCTTACTGCGCATAACCTAACAGTAGCAATATTATCATTTTCTTGCATCTCGACTATAATGTGGAAACACCAATTTCAACATTTGCAAATACTAACCAACTTATCTTAACATGACTTAAGTTAAGTATGACTAAATTCCATCGATTGTAAGCTTGAATTAAGATCGATTTGAATCTAATCCCGGAATAGACCTGCCGTAATAGAAATATCTACTCCGTGGTCCGCATTCGGTGTATTTGTGGAAGCGATGCGTTGGCTGGGACTTAAGTCCGTTCTGAAGTCTAAACGTACGGATTTAAGTTTAGCCCTCGACATTCCCTCCTCACTCGACACGACCGTGGTGCCGTCGTGAATGTCTGGACGATTTTCATTCATGCTCACGTATCAGATGACTTATGGCGCCTACGATTACGGTAGCCAATCGTTTACTTGCTTAAGTTCACTACCGAAAAAAAGAACTTAAGTAAACTTTGCGCCGTTAGTGACAAATCAATCGGTTGGAAACATTTTTCCTACGACATAATGCAGCATAATCAATTCAGAAATATTTAAATAACAAATAGCTTAAGTAGTTGTATCTTGACTCAACGTTTGTATGTGACTTAAGTCACATTCGGCGGTAAAAATGCGTGTTTGTTTAGGCGATTAGTCACGCATTCCGGAAAACCGTACGTAAACTAGATTGTAAATTTTAACAAATGTAAGTGTAAGTCAGTTAAGAATCTAAACTGCGTATATCAAGTTGTCTACATTTGGTTTGACGTAAGGAAACTAACGTCAATTTCAATTAATCACGATACTTTGATAATAACATCATCAGTAAATTCAGTAAAGACGACAAATTGATATGTTATCGTTTTGACTAGTGTTTCCCAACCTTTTTTGTTATGTCATATTCCACTTCTGAACAGAGTGTGATCAAGAGAAGCCAAAGTGCACCCTTGTGAACGCAATGTACGCTCTTCGTTGGGAAACACTGGTCAGTTTGAGACAGTTTAAGTGAACTTTACTTAAAACTAGAATTGTTTGCGGATGAAATCATTTTGTGATAACATCAAAGGTTTAGTAATTGTCAGTTAAGACGACAAATAGGTAGAGAATCGTTTAGACCACTGTTTCCTAATATTTTTTGTTTGTCATATCTCACTTCTGATGGGGGTATGATCAAGAAAAGCCAAAGTGCACCTCTGTGAACGCACTGTACGCTTCGCATTGGGAAACACCGGTCAGTTTAAGACGGTTTAAGTGAACTTTATTTAAAACTAGAATTGTTTCAGGATGAAATAATACTGTATTAATAACATCAAAGGTTTGGCAATTTTCAGTTAAGACGACACATTGGTATACAATCGTTTAGACCAGTGTTTCTCAACTTTTGTTATGTCATATCCCACTTCTGATCAGAGTATGATCAAGATATGTCAAAATGCATCCCTCTAAACGCACTGTACGCTCCACATCGAGAAACACTGGTCAGTTAAAGACAGTTTAAGTGAACTTTATTTAAAACTAGAATTGTTTGCAGGTGAAAACAAACTGTGATAATAACATCAAAGGTTTGGTAATTTTCAGTTAATACGAGAAATTGGTATACAATAGATTTAAACCAATGTTTGCTAACCTTTTTTATGTCCTATCCCACTTCTGATCAGAGCGTGATCAAGAGAAGTCAAAGTGCACCCTTGTCAGCCAAATGTACACTCTCCATTGGGAAACACTGGTCAGCCTAAGACGGTTTAAGTGAACTTTACTTAAAACTAGAACTGTTTGCGGATGAAACGATGACATTCTCAGCGATCCTAAAATCGCATGTTTGAAGTGGCACTTGCATGCTAATGAATCGACAATTAAAGGCACTTAAAATTCTTTGGCGCTGCGCCGATAAGCTGTCGGCTGTGTGTATGTGCCTGTGTATGTTTATGCGCATGCGCCACTGACTTAGTCTGCGTAGTTGCGATGCGTATGCCCCTCCGGGCGCATGTTCGTTTGCAAATGGGTTCAAACAACTCAGCACATCGCCATCGCCACGAAAAACCTAAGAATGCCATTGGCGACTTATCAACGCCGAGACTTGCTAGCGACGAGATTATTAATATTAATTTCGTTTAATTAATTGTATTGTTGCGCGGCGCTTCTCTCGCTGGCGATTAAGATGCTCATCACGCTCTCAATTAGCGCACGATCGTACGGGGGCATTCTTATCGCGCTAGTTTATTGAACTGCCTTTTTTTGTAAGAAATAGACTGACATTAGTTATCGTCGTTCGTTATCGTATCACTTGCGTGACTTAAATGTGACTATGTTTAAAGTTTAAAGCTACTCAAGTCGGCGTTCACTGTCGGGTACAAAGAAATTCAAATACATATTCAAGTATGTACAAAGTAAGAATGCGATGGAGTGAATCAGATTTTATTTATATTTTGGGTGTTTCTCATGACATGATGATTCTTAGGTGGCTTTTACACCATAATCGCTCGCGCAATGCGAATTAATGTGCCTTCTTGAAAATAAGATCAGGGTACTTTTGTTCTCTCAACTGAAGTAATACTAACAACAGGAGGGTCGGGTTGCAACCACGCTAATTTGAAAGAAATATCGTACACGTCTACCTAATTCCAATACAAGAATCGGAATTGACGCAGAAAAGTCTACACAAACTGGACAACTTTACGGAGTCAGTAAAATCCGAAGTAAACGTGAAGTACAATATAAAGTTCATTGAAATTTTATTAGATCATTATTAGAGCCTTTGACAGTTCAAGTAAAATGTCGAAAGTTAAATATACAAGAGAGTAAATTATAAATATTGTCAACGGCGATTTTTAAAATTGTAGGAAAGTTAGGCGTTAGTTTACTTTTATAGTTATTTAAATAGGTATTAAAAAGGTACGAGGAAACGTTGAATCGGATGGGAGATGAGGGTAAAGTATGTATTGGAAAGGGGGGAAGTGGGTGGAAGGACCAAAGAAAGTTGGCTTACTGGGAGGTTGGGCTATCTGAAACAGTAGTGGGACAGTTAATGGTAGAAGGAACCTTGAAGAACATGTAAGAAGAAGAAGTAAAGAGGTGGAATACCAGACTCGGCAAAACAAAATTAGTGAGAGTACATACAACCCGCAATACCATCAATTTCAAGCTCTGGAAGGTAGGCCTGCCTATATGGACAGTAAGTTGAACTTAGATGAGAAACGGTTGACGGCAAGGGCGAGATGTGGAACGAAGGAACGGGGGCAAAAAATATGCATGGGTGTCGAGTATATGAACTGTACGTTGTGTGAGTATGGGGTGGCTACGTGGGAGCACATGGCAAGTGAATATATGGGATTGAAGGAAGAATGGGCCCAAGGTATTGATTGCGTGGGTGAAAGGAGTATGCAAAAGCGGCTGAGTGTAGGAGGGGAGAGGGTGGCTATGGTTAGGAGAACAAAGACATGGGATTAGTTGTTATTAGTGTAGAACTTTACAGATTAATAAGAACTTGACTAACAAGAAGAGTGTGTGGCCAGCCAAGTGGTGCAGTGGTCTAGTCTATGGCTACTGACCTACTGATTCGATTTTCGGTGGGGATGCATTGTAAAGTAAATTCTTCTTCTTATCAATAGTATTAGCCTCGGATATTGACTAATCGCATTAAAAAAAGAATTGAATAGAGTTAATGACCATAGTAGTCGATGCTCGGTAAACTCAAAAAAGGAAGGAAGAGGAATGTCTTAAGTGTCCAGCACCGATTAGAATGAAATTTTTAGTACGTGTACATATAATGAAATAATTTCAATTAATGAGATAATCCCTATTTTTCGTCGTTTTTTTTCATAAAATAGTATTGTTTCATACCTTTAAAACATGTTTTTCCTACATTTTTCTCCAGAAATTTCATTTCAGCAACTTGCAGTCTGCTCTAATCTCAGTTACTGAAAACCCAGCTGTAACGAACACTTGGAAGTGATTTGTCAGAATATTTAGGAAAATTGTGACTTAGAAGCGTTTTCTAAGTAACAATTTTCCTAAATATTCTCACAAATCACTAATTACATTGAAAAAGAATTTAATAGAGTTAATGTCCATAGTAGTCGATGCTCGGTAAACTCAAAAAAGGAAGGAAGAGGAATGTCCCAAGTGTCCAGCACCGATTTGAATGAAATTTTTAGTACGTGTACATATAATGAAATAATTGCAATTTATAAGATAATTCCTATTTTGCGTCGTTTTCTCATAAAATAGTTTTGTTTCATACCTTTAAAACATGTTTTTTCTATATTTTTCCTCAGAAATCTCATTTCAGCAACTTGCAGTCTGTTCTAATCTCTGTTACTAATAACCCAGCTGTAACGGACACTTGGAAGTGATTTGTCAGAATATTTAGGAAAATAGAAACATTTTCTAAGTAACAATTTTCCTAAATATTTTCACAAATCACTTGTATTGTGATAAGAATGATGCTTATCAAAACAAGATCTCAGACAATCATGTAATCTATAGTCACTTATATAATAATGAGCAATAATACTTTAATCTTCTATTAAACCATGAAAATAGACTGTTGATACTTCAATTCAAGAAATTAGTACATTAATTAGTTGTTTCTTACTTTCTATCACTTTCTGAAACTAATGTACTGATAATAATGTCATAATAATCCTGGAATAGATTCACTTAAGACAACTTAAGTTAAGTTAGTTGATTTTTATGTCCAATTGGAATATATAAACAATTTTAAGCGGCAGTTTTGGGTGTAAAACTTTTAAAAGTGATTTAATTGTAAGTAATGAACTACTTAAGTTATGCTACTTTTGTAGTTGACTTTGTGACTTACCAGTAATATCATCATCAAATTGACCCACATGTCCAGCATTCGAATGATAATCGAAACGCATCACAGGCTTGTTGATCGTGATTGATTCGTAACGCGTGCGTTCATGTTGGGCGGCGGTGGCGGCAGCAACGGCGCCGCCATCAAGTACATGCTCGCGCATCGCCGCCTCACTCTCCATGGCGAGGCTACTCTCAGCCGTGGCGCCGAAAATCACACACAACATTGCGACATACATCTCCATAGTTGCACCGAAATCGATTAAATCCACATGCACAAATATTTAAACAGTTGCGTGCGCGTATCTTTCACCTCTTAATGCATCACAACACTCGCGTTTGTTTTGGAATTTCGTTGGCTCGCGTGTAATTATCCGAAAGCGTTGCCCAACTCTGCTTAAAATTGTTTCACATTAAGCTTTTCAGCACAACGTGCAACATGCTGAAACACGTTTGAAGTTTTACGAGCGCGTGCGCGTTTGCAGAGTGCTGTGTGAGATGAGGAACGACGCGGAAGTGCTCGGACGCACACGGTCGCTGCCGAACTGAGCGTGGTGTACGACGGGCAGGCCGACTTAACGAAGAGCAGCATGTGCGTGCGCAGTGGCGCCTGGCGCTGCAGCAGCTCAGCGATTCGCGCATGCGCAGTGTGCGCGCGCCGGGCCGGCCGGTTTGGGCTACGACGTTGGTTATCTCCGCGAAATGCCCGGTCGGTAAGTGGTCTAAATGGAATTTTTGTGTTCGATCGCCGCGCGCTATCATCGGATGGGCACGACGACACAATAAACTATCGCCGCTGCGAATGACTAATGAATGTCATTAGACTTCAGTCGACGTTTTTTCCTTCGACTTTATCGTGGTGAATTTAAATTGTTATAAATTTAGTTTATCATACTGCTGGAAATATTTATACGTTGATTCTTAAATGTGACTTAAGCCCGCAGAGAAAGAGAGAGATGTTGTAGAAATTTATCTTGGGAAGTAATCGGGGAGTAAAATTTTGCTGAATCTAGAATAGCGGCTCTCAATTTAAAAATATCTTTTAAAAATATCAATTAGTGGGAGCAATAAATAAAACAATTTTGAACCCGCCCCCCTCCTTAAAAATGATCATGTGAATCCCAGGTTCCTTGTTACTGAGCCACGCAAGTTTCGGACTGGCATACTCTTGGGGGACCTCCATGGAACATGTAGAAATTTTGATGAGAAAGATCCCCCATAAGGATTAGTTAGATAAGGAGCAATAATATTTCAATAAATATGAAGAAAAATTGACCCACGGCTTCAACAGGTTCACCATCACTGGACTGGTGACTCTATGTCTTATGGAGAACATCCGTCTGAACTTTGGTCAAATTTCTTCCAAGTGACCCACGCACCGTCTACTTTCACGATCCTATCAAACCATAGACCCCTTTGAAAACAATTGGTTCCCTTTGTCCACATATGCCCACGAATTAGTTGATCAGAGTACAGGTCTTTTCAAAAGTGTTAACCCCGAAAACTCCCTTTCTTCCCGAGAGATAATAATCCTAGAAAACCTGTACCTGTACTTGATTTGATAGGAAATGTTCTCCAAGATGTGTTCGGGAAGAGAGGGTGAGGTCGTAACAGAAGTTTGATGAAGCTGGCCTCATTTTTCAATATTTTAGTGAATTATGATGATTTTGAAAGATCTGGAATCACAGTTGAAGTTTGTCTACATCCATTTGTAAGAAGGTCTTTTTCTAGAGCAAGGATGGCTTACAACCCTGCGGATCAATTACTGATCCATGCATGCTTTTTCAATGTGACCCACCGTCTACTTTCACGTTCCTACTAAACCATAGATCCCCTTTGAGAATAATTGGTTCCCTTCGTCTACATCGATTTGCCTTCTTACAACCCGTGGATTAATTTCTGATCCATGCTTATGACTGTCCCAGGATTGATTCACAACTTGTGTGCGATTCCATGGTGTCGCCATATATGGACAAGGGCCAGTGGATCTCTCGTAGCAAAGGGGTTTTACGTCTCACAATCAAACAATGACTTACAGGAACCCTTAGAATAATTCTGTAATAGAATATACTTTATCAAGTTCCTACAATTAAAAGTATACAGAGTAGTTAAAACTGGTTAATATTGTATCACAATAAACAATCTTTTCAAAAGGAATTTCAATTTCTAACTTCTATTTGATAATATCCACTTAAAATACAAAGTAACAGAGCCTACAGTAAGTAACTATTCTCATGTGAATCTAATAAGTTAATTTTTCAAAGGCAACTCTCAAATCCATCAAATTGATTAGATTGGGTCAGTTTAGTGCAAACAATACAATTAGATATCAATAAATCGTTGCGGCTCTTATAAAGATTTTATTGCGTTATTCAATAGCGTTTGTATGTGGCACAAAGAAGACTTAAGCCATTTGCGCATACAATTTGCCTCCAACGTGTCTCCCCAGTCCGCAAGAGCTCTCCAACTGCTCGACGGCTCGGCTGCTCGCACTCGCGCTCCCAACTCGATGAAAACCAGACAATAAATAAAAACCAGCAGCAGCAGCAGCAGGCCAAGCAGCACACACACGTGGTCGTTCGTATATAAAGCTCTGGTGCAGCAGAGCGACGAGTACCACACCGCACCATTCCACAGTGAGTTGGACTTGGACTTGTAAGCTCGAAGAGCGTGCAGTCCAAGTGTGCACCTCGCCCTCAGTCATATTTCTTCCTCCCATCCACGCCAGAGCTCTCGGGTATGTGTGTATGTGCTCGTGTACTCGGCGAGCGAACATGTTTATTATAAATACACGCCCGATGAGCTATAAACCATCGCTGAGCAAATACAGGCACGATGTGGTGCGTGCGTGCGCATGGTACGATGATGATGCACCATCGATACCAGGCCGACCTATCCACTGTTTGGAAGTTCGAATACAGGTTGAAGGATGATGACAGAGAGGCAGAGAAGGAGATGATGGAGGAGGGATCCTGCGTGGTTATTTGGAGGAAGGAATTCAAACTTGGTGCATTATGATCGACGGATTGATGGGGAAGGCAAATATTGTAGCAATAGATTGTTCTTTATGTAAATCAGTATTGTGCAAACTCTATTGCTCTAGGGAACAACTTCATTTGTTGGTGACATTTGAAGGACTGCATAGGAAGATCTAGTTGGATTTGTCTTCATGTGTCGTAGATCGAACTGCAATAGACAAACCTATACTCCGTTAACTCTCATGTTGGCCTGAACAGTATAGAAAGTGTGTTAGGTGCAATACATGAAATGAAATACATAAAAATGAAGGAGATTAGCGGGGAGATCCAGGGAGGCAGCAGGTGAAGGTGGACGGCTGGCGCTGGTCGTCGGGGCAAGTCGTGGATGACGTCGCAGTGGCAGATGACGAAGGCCGGTGTCGAAATCACTGGTGGCGGCTGCTCGCGACGGAGTAGTCGGTGGAGACGGCCGGTGAGGGACACGGTGAAGACTCTCGGTACGGCGAAATCTCTGGTGGCGGCAACTGGTGTCGAGCTCGCTGTTGGTGGACTTCGATGTCGAACTGATTCGGACTGCCTGAGAGACTGAGTGAAGGTGATGGTGGATTCGTTGTTGGTGATGGCCTGCAGGTGATAACGGCTGCTGAAGATGGTGTCGCAGGTGATGACGGCTTGCCGATGCCGGGGTTTTGGATTGACTGACTGTTGATGGTGACGAAATGTTGACTATATATAGCAGGTGTAAATGCTGACGCGACCATATTTTGTTTGCTGCGGATCACGTACGTCTCGATGACGCCGTATCGATTTGACGTGTCAGCATTTTCGATGTTTAGTGTCGGCGGATTCTGATTATGTGCTGAATAAGGATTGTAAATGCGGATGGTGGTTGAGGTTTGTTGATCTTACTATTGTTTGTGCGGCAATGGATTGCCGCCACAGATGTGTTTGGGGGGAACAGTGCGAGACAGGGAAAGGAATAGAATGAATACGGAGGGTGTTATGGGAGAAAGAAGAAAACAGGCGTATAGTTTAATAGTTTAGAGTAGCGTGTTGCGCCGGTGTCCCAAATGTCGCCGGATCGAATCCGGTCGGGGGCTTCATTGTGCTAAATGAGTACATGTTCTTCTTTTATATGTTAATGCTAGTGTTAAAAATTCAAATTATTACCGGAAGGAGAGGGAGCTACCTGTTAATAGCGGAAAGTATAAAAGGAGAGGTCATGGAGTGGCTCGCTCTCTCTTCCAAGATCAACGGAGAACCGATAACCTGTGTGACCTAATCGTTCATTTGTTATATTTAATATACTTTTAGAACTAGAATTAAGGCCGAATTAATTAATTAACCTGACAAACCCTTCTTTAATATAAAATAAAAGTAACACTAGCTTGTCTAGGGTCGTTCAAATAAGACTGCATGGTAGTAGTTGCGTGAATGAGCTAGGAAAAGTTATTGCAAAGTACTTGCTCTCAAATAGGTCCTAGATCTGTTCGAACTAAACAAATCCAACCTTTCACGTACTTCAGATCGATTCCTTCCTCAAAACTGCATTCATCCTAACCTAATCGCAAACAACCGAAAAAAACCAAAATCTTCCCGAAATATAGAGACATAAAAACGAAATCATTTCCAAGGAAATGCGACCATCGTGAAATGGTGTATTATGAGCAGAAATTCGTCATTATCATAATTACATACTTCTAGCAAGGTACCTTGGATGCCTTTTACGGTACCTCTCGTATATCCCAAGCCGCAGCTTTCCGATTTCTCGGAGCTGTGGCACTTGTGATCTCTATAATTCGACATATTCGACGGTAATAAAATTGTCTACGCTTCCCAGCCGGCACAGTAAGCCGCCGCATTATTAGTGCCGGCTTATTATAACCCCAAATTACGCCCCGACTTAATGGCGTTCCAATTGCATTGGCCGCCAGCGAACATGCGCGAAATACTCTCAACGACTTGTAAGAATCGCACTTAAGTCCTCGCCAAGTATATAACCTCAGATATTTGCTATACGACAGTTAAGAGATGTTTAGTGTACTGTCGCCATCTAGCAGTGGAAAAGCTAATGAAATCATATTATTATGGGAACCAAAATTTAGCTGTTATTAACTAAACCCAATGAAACTAAACTGCCAATAAACTAAATACACAATGGAATTGTTTCCTCATTATTCACATCCAGAATATTAACATAGTCATAGCGTAACATATATCAGTGTCGCCATCTGTAGGAAATAAAAAAGAAGAAAATGCTGAATAGGTCGTAAAAATTAAGAAGTTAAGGTAAATATTGTCTTTTCTGCTTCCTACTTATATTTTGAATAGCACTTAAATCCTTGCCAAGTATATTACTTCAGGTATTTGGTATACAATAGCTAAGAGATGTTTAGTGTGCTGACGCCATCTAGAAGTGGAAAAGCTAATGAAATCATATTATTATGGGAACCAAAATTTAGCTGTTTTTAACTAAACCCATTGAAAGTAAACTGAAAATAAACTAAATACCCTATGAAAATGTTTTCTTATTATTCACACCCAGAATGTCAACACAGTCATAACGAAACATATATTAGTGTCGCCATCTGTGGGAAATAAGAAAAAACTGGACAATGATGAATAGGTCGTAAACATTAAGAAGCCAAGGTAAATATTGTCTTTTCTATTTCTAGTTATGTCTTTCTAATGGATGAAATGTCACCGAAATTGTAAAGAATTTGCAAAGCAGGTAGACGAATTTCGCGAAAAGGACAACCACTTTTTCTAAGCAAGAAAAAGGTAGACGCCTGAAGCTAGAGGAACTAGTCATCAATCCACTAAGGTCTACCTGTAATGACTCACAATCAGTCTAACATTGGACAGGCCGAATCTGTGAATACCATAGATAGCAATCATAAAGTGCAAACACCCAAAAAGAAAACAACACTGGTCTTGCGCTCTTCTCGAAAATTAGTCCCCCACACACGCAACGACAAAATAATGTCTCCGCTCTATCATCAGCTATCTTAAGTGGCAAAGTGGAGTGGATTCCATGGGGAAATTACCATCCAATGGAGGCTTTTAGTCGGGCCTCCTACCAACCACCACAAAGAGCAGGTTGAGAAAATCGCCGCTCGTGGAAGGATGGATAGATGGATGGATGGACGAAATTATCCGCGCGGAGTGCGTTTTACGAGCGGTAATTACCCCGCCATTTGCGTGCCACTTATCTTTAATTTTACGTAATTTTTGGGTTGACGTTGGGGCATAGTTACAGCGAAATTAAAAGAGATGCGCATGTGCAATGAAAAACGAAAAGGCAAATCGTAATTTTGTGGCCGATTCGGTTGCAGCTTGACGACTGCGGCGATGGGCGCAAAGATGGTTAAATGAAAGTTGCGCCCACTATCGAACCCGATTACGAGGTTAATGGTTTTAATTAATGTCATTTACATTCTAACTTTTTTCTTGGTACGCTTAACATTTGCTGGGTGTTTTTGCTGGACGAGCCTGGGAAGATCTGTCGTTTTAAACGGGTTTTGAATGTTTGCCAATTTTTTTTTGTTATTGGTTGGTTGCAATTAGCAGCTAGATGCATGTGGAACGAGAGCTGACGCGGGATAATTAGGTTCGTAACGCAACTTTGAGTAACGACTGATTGTGAGTAATCAGTTCTGCTTAATGCCAAGACAGACTATTTTAGATTCTTGCATAATAACTCCTAGGATGCTTACAGTTAGTCAAGTATTCAAATCATGGGAATTCTAAAGACGCGAATAAGATTTGGTGTTATAATAATAAATAATAATGAATATATTTTATTGGCTATCAACCCTGAGGTTTTTCCGCCGTGTTTGTACATATAGTTACGTCATGGTCCACAACGCAACCACCCCCATACTACCACCACCTCTGCTGCCAATTGACGCGCATGACTGATTCTAAAGTGTGCGCAAGGCGAGGATGACTTTGTATAAAAGGATTGTAATTGTAAGAAACTATTCTATTCTTCAGTGCAATGTGAAAAAGTGTTTCTTTATTTATGTAACTGGCACTCACAGGCAAAATTCAATAATAAAAAAAAATCCAAGCAGCGCAACCTCTAAAAAAATTAAAGTACCAACATGTACAACTGCGGTCTAGGTAATGTTGTAAATCTATTACCAATAAATCAGCCTGTAGCAATCATTTTTATAAAACGTAAGCAACAGTCTGAATATTGTAAATAAAGTATATTTGTAAAAAAAAGTGTTTCTTTATTTATGTATGTATGAAACTAATCTATTCTATTGTATTCACTATTCTATTATATTTCGTATTCTATTCTATTTACTATTCTATTTTTTGCTATTATTCTGTTGATTTCTCGTTTGATGTAATAAACGTATTGAAAGTATTCGCTTAAAAATTTGTAACTTGTTTCAACGTGGAAGTTTGTTACACTTCGGCAAGTAAAAGTTCATAAATTACTTCCAAGTCCTTCATCAACTCCACCAAGAAACGTAACTACATATTTTTGTGTGTTTACAAATTTAGTAGCATCGACTACTGTGGTCATTAGCTCTATTCAATTCTTTGTCAATGTAATTAGTCAAATTAGAGACTCATATTATTACAAGGAAAAGAACTCTTTATTACATTACTAATATAAAAAATGACAATATTTCTTCATATTTTTTATAAATAAAAAATAATATATATTGTACCTTTATTTTGGCATATTATACACATACTCCTTCTCCTTCCCTAACATTAACATAAAATCTTAACTTAAAATATACAAAAAACTATATATATTGAACCTTTATTTGGCATATTATTCACATACTGCTTCTCCTTCCTTAACATTAACATAAAATCTTAACTTAAAATATACAAAAAAAAACTAACAAAATATATCTGTAAACACAAAAAAAGAAAGAAAAAACAACAATTGCAATATGCACGTGCCTGCTCTACACTGTACGCCTCCTTCTTTCCTTCTCCCTTAACACCCTCCGTATTCAATTTATCCCTTTCCCTGTCTCACACAACCATTCCGCAAGTACCCTTGGGTCCTTTCCTTCTCTTTCTCCCAACACCTACATTCGTTTGCATTCGCTCACCAAATGGTCCCATGTGTCCTACCCCCTATTGCACATCGCACACCTTCTATATTCCTTTGGCATCCATGTTTTCCTTCCGCTTTCGTCGGATCCGCATCTTGCCCACGCTGTTAACCGTTTATCTTCAATCCTCAAATCTCTTCTCATAACATATTGCGGAACCTTCCCGATTACCTACCACTCCTTATAGCCAGGATTATATGTACTGACCCTAATCTTTCCCTGCCTCTCCTGCTCCTCTACCTTCCATTTTATGCTCGTATACATTTCTTCGACTGGCATACCTTCATTTAGCATCCTAAAAAAACTAACAAAATATATCTGTAAACATAAATAAAGCAAAGAAAAAACAACAATTGCAATATGCACGTGCCTGCTCTACACTGTACGCCTCCTTCTTTCCTTCTCCCCTAACACCCTCCGTATCCAATCTATCCCTTT
>JAODAC010018324.1:0-20462 GCA_027575185.1 Mimaenictus wilsoni | reverse complement strand
TCTCGAAGAAAGTCAAGTGGTTCTATTATATTCTTTGTTGGCTTTGTTTCCTTTGTTGGTTCGGGAGAATGCGCACCGCCCACTTTTCACTGAACACGTACAGAAAAGCATGTAACTTCTGCCGAGAGTCGTATAAGGAGCGCTGGATATCGAAATGTATAAATAACTTTTTTCGTAATTGCTGCAAAACCACAACGCTGTAAAGTGTAAAGCTGTAAACATTTTGTGCCCCTAGCGTACAGGGTGTTTTTGGTAGAGTGCCATTTGAAATGTCTAATCTCGCGTCTCAACATTAAGGAACACGCATTCTTCACATCCATGGCCATTCAGATAATTACCTAAGTTATCTTACCTTAAACGACCACATCGACCTTGTTCCCAAGTCACTTCCATTTTTTACTCCATAATTTTCGAAACACAATAAACCGTAAACCATACAGATGAAATGAATATTACTGTTACGTCAATGACTTACCATCTTCAATATTCATTGTGAATTTGGATACATTTGATTTAAATACACTTGACATGTGATTAAACAGAAGCACATAATACTGGACCATCAAAGAGTTTCCATTTGTTTCATATGTACTATTTGTGATATTCCTAGCAATTATTGGACAAAACGTATGAAATGAGCTGAAGGTACTTGTAATAACCTCTCCAATTCCATATCCACTGCCATCAGATAAAGTAATTTTATCCGCAAAACAATTAATACTTGATGGAAAATATTCCTTCAATTTTACCCGAAGATGTCGACCAGGCAGGGTGTTAAAAGTCCACGAGCACGTTTTACGTTCAGTGAAGATCTGGCTATTATTTGGCGGGGAAGTGATAAATTCCCTCGTGAGGGTATAATTGCTGTTCTGTAGAAGCCTGCTATCTTCGTTGCATTTTTGAGTTGTGGTATTTACATTTTGTATTTGTCTCCAATTTAATTTAAATAATGCCCCACGCATGCCACTGGATCCTTGAAATAATAGCGTAGCCGTATTTGATGTGGTCTTAACGTTTTCTGAAGGTGCACATAGATGCTTCAGAACTAGATCATCTTCGCCCCCATCCATTACTGATAACGTTGCTCCATAACAGAATTCACCCGTCATTATAAATTCCATTTCAATGAATTCAAATTCAATATTATATCCAGTTTCTACTGTGATTTGCCATTTATATGTTTTATCGCTCATAAAACGATTGGGATAAAGTGGCGAGACGATTGTGCCATTTTTACCATTTAATTCATTGAACGTTGCTGCAATGAATACTTCAATCTCTCACTTTATTTAATCAATGTTATACTTACATATAATAAAATCAGCTAAAAATCCCACTCGATTGTTACTAATAGAATTAGCTACTGGTTTTTCACTTTTGAAATACATCCAAATCCTTTCCGTTGCTGTTACGTTGATTGGTTTTTGACTGCCGCAAAATGTACCAATTAAACGGCCACTACTGCTAAGTTCTCTTATTTCCAAGTAGTCTTCATTGCAATTATCCGATTGCAACAAATCAAAAACTGAGAATGACAAAGTTATGTGATTACCCATGCCAGCAAATAGACTCCATTCACATTGTACATCTGTAGGATAACTAGCAGGATAATTTGGAGTTGCAATTTCACCATATTCTGTGGAGAATGAACCTCCACAACCTGTTAAGGAAATTAATTATAGAATGATATAGTAGAGATATTTTCTGCAGAAATAAAATCTTTACGAATTTCGATAAAATAGATAGTGTCAATTGGCATATCAGATATATTTATTTATAACTATAGTTAATAAAGTGATATTTTCGTGGGATGCATGCGTGAGGCCCATTCTGATGTATGGGGTGGAAGTATGAGGACTAGATGAATAGGAGGAGTTAGAGCGAGAGCAGGTCTAGTTCCTGAAGAGCTTGATGGGGTTGGAGCGTACATGGTTCTACAGAAAACGGGCAGACTGAGCATGAAATGGAAAGCGGTTGCAAGAGTGGTAAGATACGAGGAAACATTGGCTCGAATAGGGAATGAAAGGTTAGTTAGGCAGGTGTGGGAGTGGTGTAGCAGCAGGGGGTCCAGTGGGTGAATGGTAAGGCGAAGGCGAGCGTATGAGGAGGTGGGGTTGTCGGCGGCGATGGTGGAAGAGATGTGGGCGAGGAGCAGGTTAGGCAAAAGAGGATAATGAACAGTACCTACAACTCAGGGTACGTAAGGGTGCAGGTTATCTGGAGGAGGCCCTGGTACTTTGGGAATAGGTGCAGAAGCGGAAGGGAGAAGACATTGCTGGCAAGGACTAGGTGTGGCTCGGAGGAGAGAGGAAGGAAGGTCTGAGAGTGTCACCATACTGAGACAAATTGTGAAGGAGAAATCGAAACCGAGGAGAGGGATGACCAAGTAGGGAGGGTGGGATGAAAGACCACATGTGCTTAATTTACTTTATTTTGTCTTATTGTTATGGATTATATTTTTGTTTTATTTATTTATTTTATGAAGTCTATTGGCGGCAAAATGTAAAATGATGTAAAAGCTGAATGCCAATAAAGGTCCTACTACTAGTTTGTAGTAATGTTATGATAATGTAGTAATGTATTATGAATTTTTATGTTGTTATTAATGTGAGTATATTTTAAATTTCTATTGTAAAGCGGCATTAACAACGTGATGTTGGACATGGTAAAAATGTCAATAAAGGTTGAATATATATTAATGAAAATAAGTTACATGCGGAGGAAACACAAAATCATTTCAAAGCACAAAATAATATTTAAATTCATACCTGTTTCAACAACGGAATATTTTGCTTTAAAGTACATTTGATCGTACTTTTCGGGTACATGTATAAACAATTTATTTCCACTACTCCTGAGGACTGGCGGCATTTTTTCACAGAAAGTTCCTAGGCTTGATGCATTCACATTTTCTCCATCATATATACCCATAGGATAGTAATCACCAAAACTAGAATAACATTGCGAACTTTGAAAGTCTGTAAAAGTAAGCAAGATATGCTCTTGCGGATTTTCCGCTATTATAGTCCATGTACAGTTTGTAATATTCGTCGAAACCATACTATGACTGCTATAACTGATTAATCCACTCCCCTGTGTCTGAATACGAGCACCACACGCTGTGGTATACCTAGCTGTAAATCCTTTGGTAGTTAACAGCGATAGGGTAACTAATTCGATGTATAAGTGATTAGTGCGAGAGGTTAATTTGTGACCGGGTTTGTTGCCACAAATTTTCGTTAAGAGCGGATATGCTGCAGTGGGACCATCGTAAACTTTTATAAACGTTTGATCACATACATTCAAAAGGTCTACGTCATCAAACACGAGATCAATAAGGTGATTCTCTTGCACCTCAATTAACCATTCACAAGTATCATTCTTATCATAGTTATTCGGGTAATTTGGCGAGTGTAGTATGCCAGAATTTGCTGTTAATCGTCCTCCACATTTGCTGTTTAATGTACGGTAAGATGCATTAAAGCCTTTACCGACAAAACTGGAATCACTGACAAAGTGCACGAACATGTCACGTCCGGTGCCCGTGATTATTGTTGGACTATTTGTGCTATGACAAATCGTCGACACTTTTGCATATGATTTATCTGGACCATTGTAAACGTGAATATAATCCATTTCACAGTTTCCATGCAGTTCCATGTCGACTGCTTGGAAAGTAATCTCAATACTTTTACCGAAATCAGTCTGAATATGCCATTCGCAGTGTATATCCAGGGGATATCCATTTGGATAATTCGGTGTTTGAATAATGCCTTCAGGTCGGGTGAGAATTCCACCACAACCAGATAATGTCCACTCCAATCTAAATTGTGTTTTCAACATACTCGGACCTTGATGGAACTTTAATTTGGCTTCGTTTGAAGATATATGAATTTCGTCATCGGGTTGGTGGTTATCACAAAATTTGCCTACTGATTTATATTCGTATGTGCTAATATCTTTGTAATCAATAGATAAATAGCTGCCATCGCAATCGCGAACTGTTGATGGTAAAGATATATGTGAAAATGTTATATTAATTGTATTGCCTTCGGAGACAATAATTTCCCATTCACACTCTTGGTCTTTCGGTGGATTATTTGGAAAGTTTGGGCTTTCAATAATTCCGTTAAAACCAGTGACGTTAGTTTTACACATTGTAGAATATTGCAGGTGGAAACCTCGACCTTGATAATTAATATCCGAGTGAAATTTGACTGTTAAATGATTTTCCGATGATATTATTACTTTGTTATCATGTCCCATTTGGCAGAAAGTTCCTAATTCTTTAGCCATCGTGTCCACACCATCATAAAACTATACAATTTTATTAGTTTTTTTATTAATTTGTATTTGATTCATTCCATGTCAACGAGACTGGGGGTCCCTGCTCGACCATCTCCAAATGGAATGGAATTTGACGAGGAGGTTCTATAAGGTATTCGATGGTAACATACAAATTTCACTTTGATATCTTGTACGATTGTCTATAGGCCCTAGATAGGCAATCATACAAGAGGACCTCTTCCTCATAGAAGAGGAGCTCATTCATCATGGTTCTAGGCAATATTGTCTAAAAGTGCAACTTTGCTTAGAAATTCTAATAGTTCTATGAAACATAGAAGACTGACCTTTTGTATCATTATACAACTTTTGGAACTGGAACTTTGTCGCAATGGCATGCATTTTATACATAATACATACCACTGCTACAAAGTTCCAGTTCAACAAACAATGTTCTCGAAAGAGGAAATCGTCAAATTGACAAATTGACTTTTGGAGCTTAATCAGAATATATTACTGGGCTAGCCTTTTAAACTCATCTTGAGTGTATATAGGTAACCTGAAAGTAGTTAAGAAATTCGATGCAAGGTGCTTTGGACCCAACTTTAGACTATCATACCTTTTTTTAAATGCACAGATTAAGTGAATGGAGTGGAGTGGCGTAGTGGTTACGCACTAGCGTGGTGGTAGCAGAGGTTCCGGGTTCGATTCCCGGTATCGGTATATACAAGATCTCGCACTCCACACTTTCCCAAGTCCTGAATAAGGAGGAGGGTTGGGCGATGGGCCTACAACTCATCCCCGTAAAAACAAACATATGCTAATCCACGTACGGTGAGACCCGATCAGGTGGGGTGAAAGCTAACGTGTTCGGAAGGCGTTAAAAACGATATACAACCGAAAGACAGAAACAGATTAATCTTGGCACTGAAACTAGATACTCTAGGGCACAAATATGGTGCCCATATGTGGATAAAATTCGGTCGTCACTGTCGTTGGTCAAAATGTGTTCTTGTCAATTTTTGAGGTAACTTCGAAGGCAAATATCTCAACTGTTCCATCTCAAATCTATCTTTCCTTGATGTGGCTGGTAAGAGCAGAGAGGCGAGAAAAGTCATGAAGAATAAGTCGGCTCCTATAAGCTCGAAATGTAGTATAATGGTATAAAAGCTCAGGCTTCTATGTTTTATAGAATTCTTTGAATGTCTCAGCACAGCTGCCATTTTAGACAATCTTGCATAGAACCATGATGAGTTCCTCTTCTTTGAGAGGTCTTATCTAGGGGTGTCTAGGGCTGTTTATCGTCGTTCATATCAACGTCGGGTATAACTCCGCGGGCAGACCATCGTGGGTTCTCATCATCGCTTCCATAATGTATATAGTAAATATAATTACATGTACTTCACAAATTCAAAAAGAATCTGGGTTGCTAATATAATAATCATTAATACTGCAAGTTTTTATAATAATTAAAGCAACCGTTCATGTTTTATAATGCTGACGAAGAAGTGCCCTCCCGATGGTTAGCCCGACGTTAAAGTGAGCACGCGATGGTTAGACCACGGAGAAGTGCCCGACGTTGATTTGAACCACGATGACCGGTTACCGGCGACGATCTAGGGCCTATCTTGGGCCTATCTAGGCAACCATGTGAGATATCAAAGTGAAATTTGGCATGTCAGCATAGAAGACCTTGAAGAACCTCATCACCAAATTTCATTTGGTGACGAGGTTTAGAGATGGTCGAGAAGGGTCGATCTTTCAAATAGGTTTGACGTGGAATAATCCAGTTAAAGTAACTTACAGTAACATAGTCCATATGGCATCCGTGAAGATACTCCAAATCGATATCTGCGAATATTGCCTGAATCCTAGACCCTGCAGACACTGCTATTTTCCAAAAACATTCCGCATTTCTGTTGTAAGACTCTGGGTAATTGGGCGAGATTATGGAACCAACTGGGGAGCTTAAGGAGCCGCCACAACCTGTCGCCGTTGTTGACCATTGCAATTCGAATCCAAATGCCGTTTTTGTTTTATCCGTCACAAAGTGTAATGTTATTTGGTGCGTATGTGAATAAATTAGTTTTGGCATTGCCTTGCCACAAAATTTACCGATTGAGGGAGAAGTTAAATACCCTCCATTTAAAACTTGCAAATAATCATAACGGCAATTAACTGATGGTTCTACGTCGAATGATGTTGTATTTAGCTGAATTTGTTGTCCAACAGGGACTGTAATTGTCCAAATACAATTTCTATTATTGGAATATTGAAGTGGATATAATGGTGATCGAATTATCCCACTGGGCGCAAAATAATTTCCTCCACATACTTAAATTGAAAAATAATTAAGATGAGTTGACAAAGAGAAATAAACCAATTACATTTTTCCCCAGATATAAAACGGTACGTGAGATAAAATCCATCAAAATTATTTATCTCATCAACTTGGAAATAAATCGTAGCAATATTTGCAGTAGTTGTCATGGTTGGCGGTAATCGGTTACCGCAATACTTTCCTATTTGATTGCCTCCATCAGTTGCATTATCGAATATAGCAACATAGTCATATGTGCACTGGAAACTGTCTTCTAAATTGAAAGTGAGCCAATTAATTTGGATCAAATATCCTGGTGGAGCGTATAATTCCCATGTACAATTAATACCATTCTCGTACGTGCTCAAATCACGAGGTGATTCAATTGATCCAAATTTATCCGTTTTAACTCCCCCACATTCTGCATAAACGTGTTGAAATGTACAAGGAGATATTCAATAAAATATATAAAGTTATATTACCATTTGTAGAAACAGATTTATAATTAATG
The DNA here is from genome assembly GCA_027575185.1 of Mimaenictus wilsoni. Lineage (NCBI taxonomy): Eukaryota > Metazoa > Arthropoda > Insecta > Coleoptera > Staphylinidae > Mimaenictus > Mimaenictus wilsoni. The sequence continues at coordinate 13,347 of JAODAC010018324.1, read as the reverse complement.
CTAAAACCTCCAGTGAAACCATATCTCACAGTATATTTTATGACAACTACATTATTACTTATGTAAATAAGTTCATCAGGTTTGTTATTGCAATATTCTTTGACTTTTGTTGAATTTAATTCCCCCGAAGAAATCTAGAACATACGGCAAAACATGAAACAAGACAACTTGATTTTGTTGTTGTGATGTTGGGGTAATGGTGATGTTGTTTTTGTTGATGTTATCGTGATGCGTGTAGTAGGTTGTTGCTTTCCTCCGTGTTGATGTAGATATATATGTGAGATAGAACGTCGGTACATCGTGGGGTGTATTGCGTGTTGCATCTTATGATGTGAATTTTTGAATACATTTTTATGGATTTTTTAAAGTGGTTTTTATAGATGCGCATTTTGGTGTGAATTTATTTGAGTGAGCCCGTCCGGGTAGCTTAATGGGTGGCACCTTGGCGTAACACGCCAGCAGACGAAGTTGGAGCCCTCGGGGCGGGCATCACACAGTGTGATTATTTCTCACACTACTTCACACACTCACCCACGCACACTACTTCAAACTCTCAACTTCAAACACTACATCCACCTTCAAACATTCAACTTCCAGCATCTCTCTACCGACATCTGCAATTCACTGCGAGAACTACTGCCAACGACAACAACAACATATACATCAACAACTCACACCAACGAACAAACAATAGTATAAACCCAAAACATACTTGTAAAATAACAACAGTACAAAAAATCGTACAAATAAAAATAAAACTTATCCATGTCGGAAAGACCCACAGAGGTCGATAGACATTAAAATATGTGATATTATTATTATTATTAGAGTGAATTTTAGTGTGAATTAGATAATAAATTAATTCACACTTGTGGGTGCCCACCTCGAAGATTCGAACCCGTCCGACCGCGTGATATGCCGAAGCACAACCAACTGTGCTACCCAGGTGGGCTTTATGTACGATTAAGCAACAAAATAATAAAAGTACTCACTGTTAATGAGCCCATTTGACAATTCCAATTGGTTTCATTTTCATTTCCGATGGCAAAGCCATTAAATTCTATTTGAATTCGGTTCTGGGGTGGCCTCAAAATTGTATATTTACATTCAAATGCTTGGTCGACCTTTATTGATGTCGGATAATTATCGGATTGTATTGTACCAGTTTCGTCAATATATACTCCTCCACATGCTATATACATTTACAATTTTGAAGAATTAAAACAATATTTCTAGATTATGTACAAAAAATTGTTATGTAAGGAAATAATTGTTAAGTAATTGCAATATTGTGATTGATGTGTAACATTTTTGAATTAATAACTTCATTATGGAGGGTAAATCGTTGCTCAGAGTAACGATCAGAGAATGTGCCATTTAATAGATGATGAAATTTGGAAGATTCTGATATATTATCTGTTGTGACTTCTTTTTTCCTTCATATCTAGATAAAAGGGTAAAGTCCGTCACTGAAAGCTCTATGTCGAAAAATTATAACTACTGATTATTGACGTGAAAAAGATAATCCTACTTCTGGTGTATTCATTCATTTCAATGTCATCAATATAAATATGTTAAAATTTATGATAAACAGACGCGAAATGAGTATTTTTTGTGCTCGCGCGACGCGCAATGGCCAATTTCGGGTAAAAAACGTGACATAAATCAATAATTCGGATTTTAAGCACATCGTTAAGATTATCTGTATTATTATTTAATGTGTATTTTATTTAATTTTGGTGGTTTCGCCTTTTTTCGTGGGGGATGACTCGTTTATTTACTGTAATTGAAACAGAGTATTTTCATACTTTTTCGAGGAGTTTGATTTTAGTCTCAAATTATTCAAAAAATATGATCTTTCAGATGATTCCATATACTTTATTGTTTGTTTGGGGGCGGACCACTGTATAAGGTGTTACTTTTACATTATCTCTTATGGAGGAGTATAAACGTCATCCTGGAAAATTCCGGTTAATTAATTCACAAGAATATGCTCTTTCAGATGATGTTGCACACATAATTGTTTGTTTGGGGGGTACATATGAAGGTACATATTTCTGTGAGTTATTTGATATCGAAATGAAAATTCACACTGAAAAACTGACCGAAATATTTCAAGGGGACATATAAACTTCATAGGTGATGCCCTATAACGCCACATATGAGCCCCCCTCCCCCCAAACAAAAAATTATGTGTGCAGCATCATCTGAAAGAGCATCTTCTGATGAATTTTTTGGGCCCAAATTTGGGAGTAATTTGAGACTAAAATCAAACTTCTCGAAGAAAAAATTATGAAATAGGGAATATTTTCAGTAATAAAAAACTCATCCCCCACGAAAGAAAGGCGAAACCACCAAAATTAAATAAAATACACTCCAATAATAGATTTACAGTAGATAGAATACAGAAAATCTTAATGATGTACTTAAAAGTCGAATTATTGATTTATGTCGCGTCTTTTACCCGAAATTGGCCATTGTGCGTCGTCTACTGATTCAATGCTTAATGTGTATTGGAACTCGATAGTGAAGTCTTTTTTTTTCTTCAGAATATTCCTCTCTGAATTTGCAACAATTTTTGTTGGAATATCTTGAGACATCCTCGTCTAGTTTCGGAGAAAATGGAGTGTACATATCCGCTTATGGACGAATCAATGGAAAATTTCATACTTTAATCGTCATTTTAGGGCACTTGCACCGAGTCAAAAAAATAGCTCTCTGAAAATGTGTACTCATTTGGATCATATAAACAACATATGTAAAGGAGATGGGGTACACTCGAGTTTTTTTTCTTATGGATATCTCTAATAACATTTGTTCTGGGATTTTTTACTAACTTCACAGCGGTACAAAAAGGAATTGAATATAGCCAATGGCCACAATACTCAATGCTCGGTAAATTGAAAATTAAATTAGAAGGAATGGTTTTACTTACATGTCGAATAATCCAATTCAAAACTGCTCCCTTGCGTATGTTTATATATAATTAACACTTGCGAACTTTTCATTAAGAGTTTCGGTGGTTTTGCAGATCCACAATATCTGCCAGATAACAACCCGGTGGTATCACTTCCAGCATAAACCTAAAACAGAAGGATAAGATTATTTTGAAACAATATTGTTGACTTTCCCACGAACCGCTAATGTATATGATTCAGCATTACAATGCGTATCATCCAATCCACTAACAAATTTATTAAATTGTAATCTGAGTAGTGAATTGAAGCTCAACTGAATTTTATATTCACAAGTGACATCCGTATCCATAATTTCCTTCGGGCTAAAGATAGTACCGGATGAATGCGTATATACACCCCCACAACCAATAACACCATCAACTTGTGAATAGTGTATTAGAAATCCACTATAACTGCCAACGGTATGTAAATGGAAAGTCACTTCATTTGTCGGTGAAAATACTGGCTCTACATTGATTGTTTTACATAGTTGAAAGAAGTATTTATCACTTGACTCCAGTCCTTCGTTGAGCTACAAATAAATCTGTAAGTATTGATGGAGACTTCGTAAATGAAATGAAATTCAATGAAATTTACAGCAATATAATCTTTGGTGCAATCGGTGTTGTTGCCAATTTCAAAATGGTAAAATGTGAATTTAATGCGTTTGTTTAATGGTGCCTTTAGTTTCCAATAGCAGTCACGATTTGGTGGATAGTTTTGAGGAGATCCTGGAGATTTAAACGTGCCTGGTTCAGTTACTTCAATGTATGATCCACATACTAAAATAACAAAAACAGAATTTAATTATATTTGAGCAAGTACACATTTATGATAGAATGTTTTTACCTGGTTTAATGGATACCCATGATATGTTTACGTATGGTTTCGGTGCTAGAGCATCTCCTTTCAACCACACATAAAGAGAATTTGTATTGGAAACTATGCTACTACTATTTTTTAATTTATCATCACAAAAGCGGCCTATTAATGGTGATCCAGTATCCCTACCATCATGAATCTACAAAATGCATGAGTTAACATATTGCGTTTATGGGAGGAAATTTTATGGTGACCGGATTTTGGCAAAGGAACAAAGAACATGGGAAAGGAGCGGGTTGTTGTAGATTGTGTGACGTGGGGTCCTTTCGAAAAGGGGTCCTTGCAACAATTGCCCGGGACTAATTGTTAACTTTGGGTAAATATACCTGCAAATAATTGTGACTACATTCTGGAACATAAACAGAATGAATTGAAACATTGAGAACACTCTCTGGGGCCGTCTCAATTCGGAGGGCACAACTTATTTGAGATTTTCGACTAAATACAAAATCCACTGGTGGGTATGTAATAGATCCCTGGGGTCCAAGCATTTGTCCACATTGTAATACATTATTCTGGCAGTTCGCACCAGAAAAACCATCCGGACAAGAGCAAATATACGAAAATGCAAATGAACGACATGTACCACCATTTTGACATGGATTCAAAGTGCAACCATCTTTACGAATATCACAATTACGGCCAGTGAATTGACGGGTGCAATTACATATGTAGCCATTACTATTCGATGTGCACGATCCATGCATACATGGATTTGATGCACAGTGATCTTTGTTTCCAGCAACACAACCATTTGGACCATAACCATCACCGCTATAACTCGCTGGACAAATGCACTCCACATAAGTGTTGCTAATTCCTTGAAAAAACTCTTAATTAGAATCATTTTTATAGATTTACAGATGTACTTCGTGGTTCAGATTAATGAAAACCCTAACATGAGGCACCAATATGTTTAGAAATACACTCACTAGGATTATCACGACATTGGGCCATAGGATGACAACCTCCATTACCAACCATGCAAACTCCTTGGAATGTACATGCGACTCCATCGCCATTGTAACCGGGTGGACAGCGACCACAGATGCGCGAACCCGGTACATTAACACATTGTACCATTGGATACATACTGCATCCGCCATTGAGGATTTCACATTCATTTATATCGGAACAATAGAAACCATTTCCGGTGTAACCAGCTGGGCAATGTCCGCAGTAAAATGTACCTGGTAAATTAATGCACTTCACTGGCGGATTGGAGGAGCAAGGGGGGTGATAAGTGTCACATTCATTAATATCCACGGTGCATGATTGTTTGGCATCAGTTTTCCATCCCTAAAAATGCATGAAAACCAAATAGAGAAAGGCAATAATATTTTTTTTAGAAAGTTACTTAAAATATATAGGTATGGACAAAAGTAGGCACGTCAAGGGTACCCGATAATTCCGGGTTAAACGGTTTTCCGTCTTGTCAGTTCCGGGTTAAACCGGGCTTTTACTTTCAAGGGTTTAACTCGAATTTTCGTAAAAGTTTCGGATTCTCTACCAGAATCAGCTGATCTTGAAAGTGCCGGGTTCCGATGCCAGCTTTGACGCGGTTGCGTCCCACTACTAGATGATATTGCTTGATTCTGTTTCCAAACCGAAATCGAGACAAGTCACCCCACTATAGCTTGATTCTGTTTTCAAACCGAAATCGAGGCGAGTCGCCCCACTATTGCTTAATTCTGTTTTCAAACCGAAATCGAGGCGAGTGCGCGAGACTGTGTTGATACTTGTAACGAAAACAACAGCGATTAATATCAGCTCGTGTTTTAACATGTTTATTTGTAGTACTAGCGAACGAAGCCTCCAATCTTTCCTCACATTGACCAGTGATTGTATTTCATGCATATTTGGAAAAATGAGAATAGCCATTCTCTTTGAGAATACTGGTAATTGAATTTATCTGGTTCCAAATTTTTGTTTCTATTTTTGGTTTTTATTTATATACATTTTAATACCTAACGAAAATAAAATAAGTTTCATGCGTATAGTCTTTTTATATTACACTAGGTGGCGCTGCAAACGAGTTTTTGTTCCGATTTTAAATCCGGGCTTTCACAGACAAAACCGTAACAGAATAAACCCGCAGATTTACAAAACCCGGAAACTCGGGTTTCCCTATATTTTTGACAAGCCTAGACAAAAGGGGTTGAGACAAGGAAAATCTATAACAGTCCTAAAGGAATGATCAAATCAAAAACTCGAAGGGAAAATATACCTGCACTTGGAATGCATGTAAAGAATAGAAACAAGAAAATCTATGAATAGAAGCAGACTATCACAAGGCGTACATCGCAATACAAACTAAAATTATACAAAATTATAATAGACAAGGAGTGCTTGGTTTTTAGTGAAAGAAAGATGGGGTAAAATCTGGGGGAATAATTGGGATGTAATATTGAGGATATGGAATGCTTGCGTTTTACCAAGATTAATGTATGGAGTGGAAGTGTGAGGTATGGAAGAATGGGAAATATTGGAGAAAGAATATACCTGGTTCATAAAGGATCTGCTGAGCTAGGAAAGATCAACTCCTAGGTATATAGTACTGAAGGAGATTGGAAGAATGTCTATAAAATGGGAGACGCTAAGCAGGCTGGTATGAGGAGAGACAAGGGTAGAATGCAGAACGAAAGGTTAGTTAAGAGGTATGGGAGTAGTGCGCACGAAAATCAGTAGGTCTGTTAGGAATAGCAAGGGACTTATTGGCGGAATGAGAAGCCCTGGAGGCGTGGGTGCGGAAAATAGGTCGTGGAGTAGAGGAAGAAATCCGACAGGAGTCCATAGCTAGTAGCACGTACAATCCAAGGTGCCAACCGATTCAGAGTGTGAATCGTAGACCGGCATATATAGATAAAATTGGCATAAGTGCGAAGGACAAAACAACAATGGCCCGGTCGTGATATGGATCAGAGGAGCACGGGAGGAAAGTATGGATGGGAAAAGAATATATGACGTGCGGGTTATATGAGGATGGTTTGGGTACTTGGGAGCAAATAACAAAGGAATGTATGGCTTTAAATGAGAGATGGAAAAATGGACATGACTGGAAGATCGGGAATATTATAGAATAGCTGGGGGAAAAGGGCGCAGGGGGGGGAGGCTAAAAAAAGAAAATTATAGGAGAAAAAATAGGAGAATTGTATATGTATATATTATGTAATGGTATTGTGTTTCAGTCTGTGGTATGAATGTATTTATTGTTAAAATAAAGGTTGCTTACTTATATGCAAATTTAGCTAGACAAACATACCTGATCACATAAACATTTGAAACCATTACTCAAAGGAATACAAGTTCCATGTCCACACATTTCATGACCGTTGTTACAATCTTGGGAACGTTTGATACAATGAACCCCAAACCATCCATCAGTGCATTTACATCTAAATAAAACAAATGTATTATTCGCGTAATACAAAAATATTCTATCAACTTACTCGTAACTTCCAGGTGTATTTAAGCAAGTTGCTCCATTCTGGCATCCCAATTCAGTCCCACGAAACTTCTCACATTCATTTATGTCAATATCACAATTTGCACCCTTAAAACATATAAGCCATTATTATTCAATATTATTCAATATTAGTCAGTGTCATACTTCCCAGTTAGGAGGACATAGACAATTGTAAGTATTGTACAAATCTTGACAAGTACCACCATGTTGACATGGATTGCTATTACATTCATTGCGAGAAAATGTTTCTATAATAGAAGTTAGGCGTTTTTGAATATTATTTATACGCCTACGCATTGGGCGCTAAAAACAATAATATTAATATATACATAATTTATATAGGTTAAATTTGTAAATTAATAGAAGCATTACAGATATTAGAAAAACTAGACGTTTCGTGTAATTCGTAGCAGTTTCCAATGTACTTAAACGTGTTACGACATTATTGGAATTCAAATCATCTTCAACGGTTTTAATTTTGGTGAGGGCTAGTTTTGAATCTGCACTGCATTGCTGTACAGTCTCTAATGACGTAGACATCTAAAATGTTTTATATGTTAAATGCTAAATGTATTATATCAAATGTGATATCATTCGAAACCGCTGTGAAGTTAGGAAAAAATCTTAGAAATTTTTTTTATTAGAGATATCCATACGAAAATTTTAAATACCTTGATATTAGGCCATAACAAGGAAAAAACAAATGAAGAAACAAAGCAGCACTACAAGAAATAAACAATAAACAACCAGGCATATTTCACTAATAAGAAAATCCTAATAAGTAAAAGATGAATAGCCCACCTGGGCAGCATAGTCGGTAGTGCTTCGGCTTACCATGCAGTCGGACGGGTTTCGAGTCCCCGAGGTGGGCTCCCAAATGTGTGAATAAATTATTTAATTAATTCGTACAAAATTAATCACACAAAATCTACACCATTAAAATTCACACTACAAGAATCACAACAATTACAAATCACACACCAAAAATCACATTAATCGCAGTATGCGCATCTCACGACAACTACAACATCAACACACAAAAATCAACAATAACAACATCAAAAAATTATCATGTAAAAATATAAAAATAATAAATGAACATATATCCAGGCTGAAAGACCAGTTAGGTCGATGGCCAGGTCTATGGACCAAATACAATATTATTATTAAAAGATTGAGGAATCAAACAAAAATCAAAATATATCAGATATTAATAAGACCAAGAAAATAAATATACAAGAAAGGAGAATTATACGAATTATAAAGAGGAAGCTTCCAGGTGCATAATATAACCGGACCAATAACAACGAATGGGATAAAAAAGAAAGACAAAACAAGAAAAGAATTGGATTAAGTTGAGACACCATTATTAAAATAATAAAATACCAAAGAATAAGATGGCTCGATCACATATGGAAGAGAAATGAAACCGAAACTGTCAAACAAATAATAGAATGGGGACCCACCAGTAGGCAAAGAAGGGGTAGACCCCGGTCCCCATGTTAAACGATATGGAAAGAGATGTAGAAGCATTGGGTGTAACTAACTGGAAAAGAAACTTAAAAAAAAAGACACGAATGAAAATCTCTAACACGATAACTTGAAAAAGAAATGAAGAATCCAGGGTGTTTGGACGTGCCCAATCATGTGAGTCGTGATATTGTGTTTATGAACGTTATCCGATATATCTAGATTTAAGAAGTTATTGACTATTTGTTTCTTTTCTTTTGTTTGCATTTATTGTTTACATGTTAAAGCAAGATTGTTTTAACTGGCACTGTGAAAAGTGTGCTCCTACAATCATGAGCCTACAATAAGGTGTTCTCTAAGGCACTAAGCAGTCCACTATTATTGATTTTACAACAATTAAAGTCCACACCGGGTGCATCTGTAATGAATCAGTGTATCAATCTGTCTCCAAACCCTCTACGTGGCACCAATGCCTATAGAGGCTGCGATAGCTTCAATAATCCTTAAACATAAGGATTAAGTCTTCCATTAGGGCACCAACTATTTTCATGATCCTTCAAATCGGATCTCCAACTATTTTCACAGGGATTTTTGTTTATATGACCCAAATAAATTCAAATTTGCGAGAGCCATTTTTCTGACTCGGTGGTGCAAGTGCCCTAAAATGGCGATTAAAGTTTGACATTTTCAATTGAGTCGTCCATAAGAGGATATATTCACTCAATTTTCTCCAAAACTAGACGAGGGTGCCTTACGATGTTTCACCAAATATTATTGCAAATTCAGAGAGGAATGAATGCTGATGAAAAAAAAAAATCATGATCGAGTCGGTGTAGATAGGAGAAAGGTTTAAATAAAGAGATAATCCATTGAAACCAAAATGACTCATCAAGATGCATGTAATGCTTTTATTAGAAATTAGTACTTTTTGTAAATTTACCAGTAATACGAAACACCTTAATGAGTTCTTTATTTTGGTAAAAGTGTACCCCTTCACTCGATTTTTTTTCTTATGGATATATCTAATAAATGTTTCGGTTTTTTTCACTAACTTCACAGCGGTTCATTCGAAGACAAATAAGTTAATTTGATTCTTATATATGTATTTTCTTACATATTTTATGGATTCCGATATATCTTCATTCTGTAGAAGAAGTTTACCTCCATTCTTCACTTTCAGTTCTATATTCGCCCCTGGAGCAGCAGCTATTTCCAAATTACCATCGCGCACAAGAATCACAGGCCTTCAAGAAAAAAATTAATGACTCCAATTTAGATTTAACCAAAATATGTTACCTATCTAAACACCAGGAACCAACAAATAGATTAACAAAAACTAATATAAATCTAATTTTACACATTATAATCAATTGTGCATAAACATGCCTGTACAAATCTTGTTCTATACTGACTCAGAATATTAAAATCGGCTTGGAGTTTGACTTCAGCTAAATAGTGGGCAGAGTTAATGAAGTCGTCAAATTACTTGGGCCATGTGGTGTTTCGAAAATAATGGGAGTTGTCACTGTTTGTATATTATATGTATCAATGCGTGCATGCATATTATTAACCATTCAAGTATTCATTTGTATAAAGTTAAATTTTTTGAACTAATAAATATTTGTAAAGTTTATTAGCAATTATAATAAAAAAATATTTAAAAAAAATTTCTGCCCTTCTATCCCTATTGAATCGGTCATGGATAAGATTCACAAATCCATGACGGCATCGATAGTCTTAACATCAACCACTCCTCCGATCTTAAACATGCTCTTTCTCTTTGCATTAATAACAATTACTTCAAATTTAATTCTAAATTCTACGAACAAACTAAAGGCCTGCCTATGGGATCCTCTATCTCTCCTTTTTTTGCTGAAATTTATATGAACTCCTTCGAATCTAACCTCTTTTCCCTCACCAATCCTCTTCTTAGACTTATCTCGTCCTGGCAGATACGTAGATCATGATGATGATGCACTTGTAAAACATCAAGACGTACATTCCTTTATATCTACTCCAGCTCGGCGCTAATATAGCTCGACACCGCGCCGCTGTTCTACTGCAGTCTCTGGTTTTACGATTAGATACGCTGAAAAGTGTCTTCTCCGCTCTATTTCAGGTCTATTTTAAAAACCTAATAAATCGTCCACGGATGAAAATTTTGCATCTTTTATGATTCGACCACTTGATAGAACAATAGGTTTCGACTACTCCTATTGTCGCGAATACGATAAAGTTAATTAAGAATTTACAATACAATTTTGGATAAATATTTCTGGAAAGTTTAGACAAGAGATTTTTTTGTGCAGATGTCTCGTAGACTTAGACATGTCCAATAGATTTAGATGTTAATGTGACTAACAGGAAATGTGGATAATTCTCTGAACTGGACACAAAGGAAACAAAACTTTGATTGTCTCAAAACGCATACACAACAGGAACATGAAAAAACAGGTGACGCAAAAAAATGCGTTAACAATAGAACCAAGAAAGTGTGATTTAAAGAAGCACATAGATTGCATACAAACTCTACTAAAAAGGTATATGCGGAAACGAAGATGTACGTTTTGTACGAAATTTAAATAAACAAGTAAAACATCTAAAGTATTAAGTGACTTAACGTTTCTAACTATTATAAACATGTTTTATCAACAACCGACAGACCACTCCATTAACTATACTAATAATAAATAATTGTAAATAAGTATTCTTATTATTGACGTTATTATTAAGTATTAATTGTGACAAGTAATTGTATAATTAAGCAAATTTGCGAGACTTTAGAACTGCTATAATGCGTTTTAACTCCTTAATACGCATACGATCCGCTTCAAGGCATCTCTCCAGGTCTTCACAGAGTGGCCTCGAAATTTTCGATACAATATGTACGTGATTCAACGTCTTCAGGGCTTCATTGTGCATACTTATTAAGAAGTCATTGCATTCATCATCGGGAGCATCCTTGTGGTTTTCCATCTCCTCTTGCACTAAGTTCTTGGACAGCGTTGAGAGAGCTTCCAAATTGTGACTCGTCAAGGGACAGTTGACGATCTCCAAGTTGATTTCCAATCGGGGTCCACTTTCGCTGAGCGACTGAAAAGCGATCAGCTGAACTTGGTTATCACTGGATCCAGCATTCTTTGGAAACACTGAGAATATCAGTCCCACAAAATAGGGATCCATTTTCTGGCAGATACTCTGAGTGCCTAAATCTATCAAACAAAGTTATGAAACTTGTATGTGCATTATATTTACCTACTTGCCTACATGACTAGGCCATACTGTAATATGTGGGTGCGAATGATACCAGCCAATCACTCTCAGTTCCTTTTTGAGTTTCTGAGAGAGTTTTTCAGCATATGTTGACGATTCAATCAGCTGCTCGGGGGAGATCTCCACACGATCAGGTTGCTTATCAATTCGTCGTAAGAGTCTGCAGGCTATAATGTGCGAAGTGCACGTTACTTCATCCACCTGAAATATAGTATAGTTGCGTGGCTTTCGTTATACCTGCGATAAATATGTTTACTTACGTTACCCACTAGTAACCCCATGATTTCCTCCTTTTCCGTGGACAGCGCATGTTGCAGGCAAACGGCATATACATCGGCGTTCAGAATAACTTTCTTCAAGTGCTTTCCGTCCATTGTTCACAATTAACGTTAGGATACCAATAGTTATCACCGTTATCTCAAACGATTAGTACTTTCACAACATACTACTTGACAATTAAAGCGGCGAAATTTAGGTTATGAGAGATATCATAAAAATATTGCTACGATTATTGCGGTAGATTGGTGGGGATTCGACGTTGACATTGAGTGTGACCTTGTACAGAAACATTTCATTTCAGATTTCTGTATAGTACAACGTACATTCGACATATAACAGCGTAGTAAAAACAAAAATAACGAGATTTCTTTTAAAGAACACAGTTCTCGATGAACCATATGCATTGGCGGCTCATCCAGGTGCATAACAAAGGACAAGGCAACACAAATTCCACTGGAAAAATATATTAAAAATCTGCGAGGTTAACTGTATACATCCAACATGAACGAAGCCCGATTAGAAGTATAACTTACAATGAAATATAAACATATTCACCGGTAAAATAACTTGTATTCGTAGATGCTTGATGATGTTGGCACATACGTCGATGGAGAAATGAACATTCCTAATAAAAGCTCCAATAAACCAGGAGAACCTGATTTTAATACGTTGGACGAACCAATAAAAGAGACTATAGTAAGCTTTCAAATCATTCTTGCTTAAATTAACGATTTGTTTTTCAGTTGCGGGATGTGAAAGCAGTGGGTATGAAATTTGCTTACGTCCTTTTCCCAAAGGAGAAGAAAACCCTTTTAAAAGAATGTAAGTCAATATAAATACTATAATATTCGACTTTATTACAATTTCTTTTTCATTAGGGGACTTATGGGGACCGCTAGTACTATGTACATTCATGGCAATGTAAGTGCAAATTGTTTTTTAGGACTAATGATGAATATTTGTGACAAGGGTCGGCAACCATTAGGTCATTATCCTTCGATATACTATAATTCACGAATT
>JAODAC010018313.1:0-20462 GCA_027575185.1 Mimaenictus wilsoni | reverse complement strand
GCCACTCGGACGTCCACCAAAACGATGGGCCGATTCCTGGGCATCAAAGTCACAAGAAACCGAAGACTGAACCTTAACGAAACAGGGATTTGCCTAAGCAAAAATATAAGAACAAGAAGAAGAAAAAGAAAGATAGATTTCTCTAAGGTTGATGTGGGAAAATCTTATAATTAAAAAATATATAATAAAAGGTCGGGATAGGTTATATTGAGCAGGTGAAAGGTTGTAGGTGAAACTGTTTGAATTACTCATACATTTCATGTCTTAATTATGATTCAAGGCGATTTCATGGAGACTCAAAACCCTGATATTCTACTATAAATACTCGATATTCAAAAAAGAGAAATGAAAGAAAAATAAAGTAATTAAAAAGGTCGGAAAGCTTGTGTATATTTCAGAAGAAGAAATCTCCCGTTATTTCCTGAAGAAAGCTATGTTAATTGTTCTGTGAGAATGCAGCTTCAGGAATGTGTTCAATAAGTTCTGTCATCACTGTTCATCTTGTAGACAATCGTATCGGAAACAAGCAGTCATCTACTCCGTTCTTCATCTGCGAATTCCCGTTCTATTCTCAGGAAATGCGTTTTACTATGAGAAGACATTTATTGATAGAATGACAGACTATCTAACACTCTAAACACTTCCTTCACTTTACCCTTTACCCGTATTATTTCTGTCATAAATACTAGAAAGCTACCGGTGTCATTGGAAACAAATAGCCACCAGTGACAATTTTCATAAAACGGAAAAAAGTGTAAACATGTACGTAAAACTATTTGAGTTCCTCTTTCTTTTCATATCTTACATAAGATTGTATTATCATTAACATTAATACTACAGCGCTTTAAAACCCCGATATTCATTTAAAAACACTCTTTATTTTAGTTTAAAACTTTTTAATAGATAATTTCTTTTCCTCTTTTATGCGAAATGTAAGAAAATTAGAGATATTCTACATGCATTAAACAAAATATTTAATTGTTTAATTCATGTATAAATACCATTTTTACGGGTAAAATATGTTTATAGACAATTTTAGTCATCTTTTCAACATTAATTCACAATGACACAATGTGTACAAAATGTATAAAAAATGTAAAACAATATGTAAGTAAAGACAAATGTTTTACAATCGTATTTACTCATCTCGTTGTCATCGCTGTTGAGTGTTTGACTGTAAAACACGCAAGACAAAATGTAAATCGTTAAACATGAGGCATGAAGCTCCTGATAATATTCTATTTTTGGATGCACAATGCGACATGCAATATCTCCACTTTCATCTAATTCGAACCTAATGCAACTTTATGAAGGTATTGTGAATTTTCTCCACTCCAGGGAAATGTCTCATTTCCTCGGTCTCGAACTTTCGTAACTTGGTTCCTATCGTTCCTGTACTAGTACGAGTATAACCTCCCAAATGGATGATTGCGCACTCTATACATGCTCTATTTCTGGCAAACTTTGAAAATTATTTTTGAGCAAACGGCTCAAAACGGCATAAAATCCCGTTAATACAAGTTATTTCTATATATGTACTACACGTACAAAAAGTTTCATTCAATTTGGTGTGGGACAATTGGAACACTCTCCTTGTAAGTTTAACTGGATGATGATAATGAACAATTTGCGTATGTATGCAATGCATGTTTACTAGTTAATTTGTGTGTAGGTGTTTGTTTTGCTTCAGCAAACAGAGCCAAACAGAACAATGTGGAAATTAGTGCACGTAATAAGGACGCTGTTTGTTAAAGTGGTTGTTATTATCTAGGTTTATTGGTAATTGGGGTAATTGTATTTTATAGCAAATTTTTGTATCTGAGTTTAGAGGAGATTTTTGAGCCATTAGAGGAGATAATTTTATGGGAGAATATGGAGATAATTATAGTTAATTAACGATCGATTAAAAACGATCGAGATTTAGTGGATTTTAATGCTTTATAACGCTTCTTATAAATGATTATAGAATTAAGAAGAGAAGACGTATTAATATATTGCACAACTCGTATAAAATGAGCATTTCATGCGCACATTTTGAACATATTCCCGCACTCACATGGAAAGACTCCGAAGCTAGGTATGAAAATTGAATAAGACCAGTTTGAATGGATGATGTTTAAAAATGAATAACGCTGTTTTAAACCTTTCCAGCATTTCCTACATGAAACTTACAATTATTATTAATACACAAAATGAAAGAGTAACTCAAAGAGTTTTGCACACAAATTTAAAAGTGTTGAACTAGGCATTGTTGAATAGCTAGTGTTTATATATAAATATCGGGGTTTCAAAGCGTTGTAGGATTAATTCTAGGAAACTTATAATAATAAATAATACATGAAATGAAAGAGGAACTCAAACAGTTTTACCTGCAAAACTTTCAAATGGTTAATATGAGTGCCTTTTGTGGTTTGCAGACCTTAAAACCTGCTATACATTCTAGAGACTACATATTTGAATGGCAGATGTTTAAAAATGAATATCGGGGTTTCAAACCTTTCCAGCATTTCCTATTTGAAACTTACAATTATTATTCATACACCAAATGAAAGAGTAACTCAAACAGTTTCACACACAAATTTAAAAGTGTGGACATTTGAGCTCCTTTCGTAGTTTGTAGGCCTTTGACAAAGTTGTATTAGGATAGGCATTTTTGAGAAGGTAGTGTTTTTAAATGAATATCGGGGTTTCAAAGCATTGTAGTATTAATTCTATGAAACCTATAACAATAAATAATACATGAAATGAAAGAGGAACTCAAATAGTTTTAGTTACAAGCTTGGAAATGTTCAATTTGAGCGCCTATCATGATTTGTAGGCCTTTTAGCTTGTAATAACTTAAAACGATGCAAACCACAACAATCACCAATAAATACTTTCCTGTTATAATATTAGTTCCCGATATAATTGGATGTACTAAATATAATAGAGAATAGATATATCACTACCTACTTAATTTGGTATAATTTTATGAAGATATATATGAATAATCTATTTTAATTCAAGTGAAAGTAGAAGATAGACGGCGGAAGATAGAAGGCACCAAAGTTGTACCAAGCCCGATCTCGGTTCCTGTTGGCTGATTTGGAACTTACTGCATTTAATTTAAATAAATCTTTATTAAATTCGAGTATTTCTTATACATTATAACAAGATAACATAAACGCATTGAATATAACTACAAAAATTGAGAAATATGAAAATAACTCTAATACAATAAGAGATACTCTCTGTTTTTCTGTTGTATAGCGTTTAACGCCTCCCGAACACGTTAGCTTACCCTCTCGCCGTACGTGAGTTAGCATACGAGGTCCTTTTACGGAATGAGTTGCAGGCCCATTGCCCAACCTTTCTCCTTATTCAGAACTTGGGAAAGTGTGGAGAGCGGGATATTAATTATTCCGGCACCGGGAATCGAACCCGGTACGTTTGCGTTACAACGCTTCTGCGTAACCTTTGCGCCACGCACCCCACAAGACATACAGTTATTTATAACAAAATGGAAAGAAACTAAACACCTTCCAATAAAAACGAAACCTAATATTTTTTTCCAAAGTTCCCACTTTTAGCTTTTACCACTTATCACCTCTCCATGCCAGAACATGTAGCTGTCAAACTATCTTGTCACTAACAGACCAGTAGACCCGAAACCCTCCCAAAATAGCAAAGATCAAATAAAATTACAGCAACTTCCACACTTTTGTATCGAGCGTGTTCTGAAAGTACCGAAACAACCCCAAAACTCTCCCGACTGCACTGCGGGGAAACTAATACAAACTCCCGAAATATAAAGAAAGCGAGCAGAAAAGGAAATCGTCAGTAAATCGCCCTCCAGGACCAAAGAAGGACGGGCTAGCGGCCTAACGTGAGTAGCTTGAGGTCAAAACCATAGCAATTGGTCTCAAGTACCCAACTTTAACAGCACGTCGGAGAATATAAAAAATATATACTCATATATAGAAGTATTGCTATAAAACATAAAACGTCAAGTATAAGAACAAAGACAAATAAGATGCCAACGATCAAATAAACGTCACTAGTAAACTCTCTGTTGTTGTTGTTACTAGTCGTAAACTCTGCCGTTGCGTAATTGTTTGGATGTAATTAGTATTACATGTGCGTCCTCTACTCGCGGAGGGCAGTGGGGGTGGGGTAGAGGCTCGTACAAGTTGGCGTTTGCATTTCGCAAGCGGCAACAAATATAGTGGTTTATCTTGTTTGCTCGCCGTTTTATTGTCGACGAGTGGTATAAACGCAAGCAACGCACTGATTTGCTTTCGGTAGGGGGGTTTTATTACGTCTGGGGACTTCGGTACTCAAATGTGCAAAATGTGTTTCATCACGTTTAAAGGGGGGTGGTTCAGGGAGTTTCAGAGGGTTGGGAGAGTTTGAGGGTATTGGTAGATTCAGATGGGGTTCGGAGGGTTCACTTAGTTTAAAGGGATTCCATGGTTTTAGAGGTGTTCAGAATCCCCCTGAACACCTCTAAAACCATGGGGTTTTTGAGGGGGTTTAAAGTGTTTAGGGAGGTTTAGAAGGTTTAATAGATCAAGGATTTAGAATGGATCTGGGGGTTTAAAGAGGTTCAAAGTAATTTAGGAGGTTTTAGAAGGATTTGTAGCGTTTAATAGATTTAGGAGGGTTTTGTGGGTATAGGGAGTTTGGGGAGTTAGAGGGTTTATAGGGTTTTAGAGAGGTTTGGCAGATTCTGGTGGGTTTAGTAGGTCTGAGAAGTTCAGGATTTTTTAGAGGATTATAGGGTTTTTAGAAAGATTTGCAACGATTAGTAGATTTAGGAGGGTTCATAGAGGTTCAATGGGTTAAGAACGATTTGGAGGTTCAAAGAGATTTAGGAGGCCCCCGAACCTCCTAAATCTTCAAGGAGGTTTCAGAGGTTTGATGAGTATAGACGGGTTCATGGGTGTTAGGATTTTCAGGGACATTCATAAAGGTTTAGCAGATTCAGCAGGGTTCGAAAAGGTTCAATAACATGGGGGTTCAAAGAGGTTTAAGGGATTCAGAGGTTTTAATGGGATGTTGTTGGTTTTAGAGAGGTTTAGTAGATTTTCGGGGTTTACTAGATTCAGAAGTTTACATGGTCTTAGGAGGTTCACAGAATTTGAATTGTTTCAGAAGGATTTTGGGGAGTTACAAAGATTTAGAGATTTTTAAAGGATATACTTTGATCAAAGAAGTTTTAGGGGGTTCCTGGGAAACGAAGAGGTTTCAGAACATTTAGGAAGGTTTAGGAGGTTCTAGTATGTTAAGGGGTTCAGAAGTTTAGAGGGGTTCAGAAGGTTTACAGGGGTTCAGAAGGTTTAAGAGAGTGAGTCTACTGAAAAGGTAGAATTAAAATTTGTACAATGTCGTGCATGGCGGAGTTTATCAAGCCGCGTCGAATATATTACCATTAAACACCTTCAATTAAACACAAAGTGGATCGAGGCTTAATTTGACACACAACGCTCAACGCACGCCGACGCGACGAGCCGACGAATCGACGGAGATTAATTAATTTCGATGTGCGTTCGGGGGTGTATTACTGATTGACTGTGGCAGTGCAAAAGTTTTTGGGTTTAATGCATTCCATTTATTTGATGGCCATTGCTTTAATAAAATATTCCTCTTATACCTTCCGAAATTCGACAATATTCTACTAACAATTTTATCACACAAAACAGAAAAAAATTAACAATACTGTAGTTAACAACCCCCCAATGGGATGGGGGTAACTTTAAAATTTAAATGGCTGCCTCTATTTTTAATGCAGATTCTCATTGTACGATTAAAGATTTCTTGGAAACATTTTTTCGTAGTTACTTTTATAAGCGATAAAAATAAACGTTATGAATTTATTTTCTAATGTAAAAATCGGGCTATCATGAGCGCTATGATATCCTCCACAATTTGTGTTTTTCTGGCATGTTTTCAGCTGATAACTTCTTGGATTTCCAACTTTTGCACGAGGAGAAGGTTTGTTCAGCAGTATCGGTTTCTCCGCAGTAGAAGCATTCGGCGGGAACTTTCTTTCCAATGCGGTATATGCACGCCTCAAAACACCCATGTCCCGAGAATTGAGATAGCCAGTAGTTAGTTTCCCCATGTTTCCGGCCGATCCAGATCTCTAAGCGAGGGATTAGCTTCCTTGTCCATTTGCCACTAGTGCTCTCCTCCCATTGGGTTTGCCAGTTTTCTACGTAGCGGTTTGTCTGAGATTTGCGTTTCGTCACCTAAGCCTGCCGGGTCTCTTTAACCACTAGATCAACGAGTACTATTCCACTTGTTAAGAACAAGGAAAAATATTAGTTTCAGAGGACTGCAAATCGATAGCTACCCGCTGTCTGTAGATAGAGACAAGTAGAAGAGCGAGCACACTTGAAGGAGTTTGATGAACAACTAATTTTATTCAAGTAAAAATCTTACGAACTAAATTACAATTATAAATGTCCTCCGCCTCTACTGGTTTAGGTGTGGGATATTTCGCGGGGACCAATCACAATACATTATCGCCGCCCCCAATGATGCTGCGTGTGGCAGGTGCCACCGCCGGATTATCGCCTACAGGTGCGGTATGATCTTATTCTGCGACATGCACCTTTAGTTCCGCGAAAATAAGGTGCCGATAATTCGCCGTGGCACATTGCCTGGCCTGAACAAACATTTGATTTTCGAAACAGCAATATAGCAAAACAGCAGCTGCACGGCATGATGCAATACCTATCATTGTTTCCGGCACCACTTATAAAGGGGGCCGTTGCCGTAGAGGCTGTGCTGTACAAGTTGGCCACAGCAATAGCTACCCTCCTTTGAATCGTTAGTAAAGATTATTTTTGCCGCCTCTGGCTCATTGTTTCGTGCCACACAAGTACGACATATATGATTGTTGAGTTAACAACGCTTGCAACCAGTTGTCTTCTGTCGGTTTACTTGGCGTTCCACATTACTTGCTTTCTTTGCAATATAATCGTAGTGTAGGGCTCACCCTACACTTTCCCTTTCCATCAAAGAGCACACCCAAGCATTTGATGCTGTCCTGAGACATGACATGGGTGCCAACTAGTAGTGGAGGAGTTGTAGGGACTTTCCGGTGGCCAGTCACATACAGCAGCTCAGTTTTATCTGGTGCCACCCTGGGGGTAGTTATCTGGGGGTAGGGGGCTGAGTTTACCACTATCATTTTACCCCCATTGAATGGTTCCTTTTAGAGTACGTACATTTTTTTCGTAGAAGAGTTATTTCGCGAGATATTTTAAGTTTTCACGTTAAAAAAACTCACCCAGTGTAAAGATAAACTTTAAAACTTTATAGGACGGCTAGATCAAAAAATTTTAATCTCCCTTTCATCATAGTACTATCATCATCATCATCATCATCAGCGTAAACATGCATTAGATAAATTATAATCGGCTGTATATATTTAGTTATTGATCATGTCTGGGTTATTTATAACTTCATTTGCGTGCCATGCGTAATTGAGTAAAGCTTTTGTGCAGTTGACTCGTATTGAATTAGATCAATTTAAATTATACCGCAAAGGATTGTGCGCGAAGTACGTCGCCTTGGCGAAATTGATTACCGTCAAAATCCGCGCGTAATCTTCATTTATCCGCGTTTTCCACCGGTCGCCGCCGCGTCGCCGTCGCGTCGTCGCCGTTGTGTGTTACGGTCGTTGGTGTTCAGTGGAAACCGTATAGTGATAATATGGCAGGCATCGTCTACATTATATATAATAGAGATAGAGGTTATATATTGTGGAAATGCTACATGAAGTAGGCATGAACACGAAGGAAAATCGAAAGCATAATAGGAAAATCTATTTATGGATTTTCTTTTTTGTACGTCTACTCCACTCGCCTTCTGACACATTTTCCACGCAACCCCACCGGCTGCATCGCCAGCCGAGAGCGAGTTTATGAAAAGCAGAATATTTTCGTTTATTTACATTCTTGATAATATTTTGTTTGCGCCTCGTAGACCGAGAATCAGGCGTGATTTATTTTTTGATTAGGTGGGTATCAGATTTTGATATATTATGATAAGCTATTAATCATTTCAGATTTTTTTATTGGCAGTTATTTATCCTCTATTTTTTTCTTATATTTGAGCATTTTAAGGCTATTTAATTCTTGGCGGAGTTTTTACTAGAAACTTGCACCAGATATTTTTAATGAGAGGAGTATCTCTATTGCCCGTTTCAGATTTACATGATATAAGATCGGAGAGGACAACATAAAACCAAAAAAAAAATGAATAGTAATCTCCAAAATTATATTATAAAATTATATTATACGTTATTAATATCAATTTTGGCCCTGGTGGGTCAAAATTGATATTGATAACACAACCATTGAACAAGTCTCGCAGTCCAACTACCTTGGAGTGAGGATTTCTAATTGGAGAAACCAGGCAGAAAACATCAGACAACAGGCCAATAGTGCAGCGAGAATATCTGGATGCCTTCGGAATTCTATATGGAAGAACACCGGAACATATCTATATCCACCAAAACCCGTATATATAATGCCTGCATACGATCTATTCTAGCCTACGCCGCAGAAACAAGAGCAGACATCGCCCTCACCAAAGTATGCGAAGAACAATAGAGATGCACGCTCTAAGAGCAATAAGCGGACTAACTATCTGGGACAAGAAACGGAATTGCGATATTAGAAAAAGGTGCAATGTTCCAGACATAGTGCGATGGACAAGAAATCGTAGGAGGGTGTGGAACGACCATGTTGCCAGAATGCAGACCGAGAGAATTACGCAAATAGTGAAAGAAGGCAGTCCACAAGGAAAACATCACACCGGCAGGCCACCAAAGAGATGGTCCGAAAGCTGGACATCAAGATCCCTCGAGAAGTGCCAGTAAAACACAAGCTAACTAGCTTAACCTAAGAAGAAGATAAAGAAGAAGATTTACATAAAAACTTTTGTACATTTAGTAATTGTATTGAAATTTGTCTTAAGACCGTTTTGAGTGGTTTGTCAAAAAAGTTTTGTCACAAATTAAATTTATCAATTTATCAATTGGCGGGTTCAAGTTTTGCACACTTTTTTATTATACAAATAACAACATCTGCCAAAATACTAATCATCCAGATATAAACATCCCGAATGCCGAGGCGTCGAGAAAACTTAACTCTCGCGTTTCCGCAGTGACGAATAAAGTAATGTTCGCGTCATTACCTCTGTCTCTGATGCCCTAATGGGGGGTATAAATTAGCGACCAATTCCCCACAATGGGCAGTCCATCAGCACTAAAGTCCATCATCAGCAGTACGTCCATCTTCATCAGCGAGTCCATCTTCACCTGTGAGTCAGACAGCATCAGGCGTCCGTCATTCATCCACGTTATCTCTTTTATTGTGTTAACAGAAATTACTAACAATATATGTACTACACGTCCAAAACATTTCATCCAAAACAAAAACGGACAATTGAGAAACTCCCATTGTAAATTTACAATATTTAAGAAAATCAAAATATTTAAAAATCATTTTTGTTTGATTCAAATTAGTTGAATTTGCCCATGAATTACTTAAAACTTAATAAAGTTTATAGTTTATACATATCAACAATTTCATTAACTGGTATCTTTTTGAATGAACCTATAAAACGATTTTACACACCGTTGAAACCAACAAAATATTATCTCAAAACCTTTACAACACTTTCACAACTTTACATCTTTGCAGAGCCGAAAAAAGCAGATAGTCTCCTCGGCGAAAGATTTATAATCAAACACGCCCTTAAGCTACATAAAATGTTTCTTCAGCTGCCGCCAACTTCGGTAGCTCCCAATTTAGCAGAGACATAAAGCTGGTACGTGAGATGCGTGATTGCAATACGCAAACACGAAATTCGCGCGTAACGAAGCTTCTTGTTTGAATATCCAGCCTAGTCGGAGGCAGTCGGGGTCTAATGATGGTATTAATATGTTTATGCGTGCGCATTTACTGTAAACCGACTTTGATTTAAGTCTATAAATTATCAGTTTTTATTTGTGAAAGAAGCAATATAATTTTTTTTCAAGTTCTTGCAATAAATAATTTTACACGGTCTAAACTTTGATAATTCGTTTCATTTACGAATTAAGGAATTTTTGTTTTAAAACTTAAATTTGTTGACTTTTTTTTGCTGTAATTTGCTGTAATTTAATGAATATAATCCAAATAATGTGAAAATGAAAAATGCATTTATTTTCAAGTCGATATCTACAAATATTACGAAGTTGTGGCGGTCACTAACCGCGGTTCCCGCACGAAGAATAGACAAATATCAGTATCCGGCAAAATCATAATCATCCAGTCATAAACATCCCGAATGCTGAGGCGTCGAAATCGTCACCGCGAGATCGTGTCTCTTCCGTTTCCGCGGTTACGAACAAAGGAATGGTCACCACCATAATCGATGCCCTCCGGGGAGTCTACTATTTATAGTAGACTAATTCCCCACAACCGTCAGTCAGTCCGTGAGTCCGTCACCGACAGTCTTCACCAGCGAGTCCATCTTCAACAGCCAGTCCGTCATCAGCGAGTCCGTCATTCATCCACGATCTACCCCGACGACCGGCGCCCAATGGCCAATTTCGGTTAAATAACGAGACATTAATCAATAATTCGAATTTTAAGCACACCTTTAAGATTTTCTGTATTCTATCTATTGTAAATTTGTTATTGGAGTGTATTTTATTTAATTTTGGTAGTTTCGCCTATTTTTCGTTGGGGATGACTCCTTTATTTGCTGAAAATATACCCTATTTCATAATTTTTTCGAGGAGTTTGATTTTAGTCTCAAATTACTCACAAATATTTGCTCTTTCAGATGATACCGTACAATTTATTGTATGTTTGGGGGTGGGGGACCCCTTTATAAGGTGTTACTTTTACATTATTTTTTATGGGGTATAAACTTCATCCTGGAAAATTCCAGTTAATAAATTTCTGAGGAGTATGAATTTGGGCTTAAAAATCCACGAGAATACGCTCTTTCAGATGATGCTATTATACACATAATTGTTTGTTTAGGGGGGGGGGACATATGTGTCGTTACATAACCTATGAAATTTATATGTCCCCCTAAAATATTTCGGTCAGTTATTCAATTCATTTAGAGTTTTCATTTCGGTCCCAAATTACTCACAGAAATATGTTCAAACCACATTATTTTAAAAACCTAAAACTCCAATAACCATAAAACTCTAAAACATTTTCATTTATTAGCTTTATATTAATTCATATACATAAATAAAATAAAAATAGAAGTCCTCGAAAAAAACTAATTGCTTTATTTTAATAACCTGCTATAAATTAAAATATCACAAATGCCACAAACACCACACATATCTATCACTTAACTTCCATAGAATTTATTAAAGCAATTAAAAGATAGATATATTTCGCTTTATTGTTTATTACAAAGTTTATTAATTGGCAAATTAAGTAAGTGTATCATAGCATAGGTATAATTCATGAGTAATCTGGCTGGGATGTAAACTTAATAGATGTAAACTTGACCCGGTTCGGGTTTACCTGGCCCCCGTCACCGATGCCAGCCATTCTATCGAACGTTTCAAGTTTCATGTCTATTAAAACAAGGCCCACACGAATTGCTCTTGCTTGCCCAAATCCCAGTCGAAAATTAGACGCCGTGTGTTTGATTAATGCTCTCGCTGCGATTGAACGGGTTATAAATTAATTTCGAGACATAAATTGGTTAACAAAACACGTGTTACGTCAAAATGTGCACATGCGATGGCAATAAATAAATATCGATATCAATAAAATAAATAAAAATTATCCAATTTGTCTATCTCTTATCGATTTTTACAAGTAACTCGATTTCAATTAATATTTACATTATTATTACATAATATATGAAATATTTCAGAAATATATCTTCAATTTCGATGTCAAACTTAGACGGTTAAAATCAGCAAATGAGATGACATTAAATAAATATCGATATTTCTCTCGAAATTAAAATAAATATGTCATTTGTTGAGTTGGTTGCATAGATTGCGCTTGTAATGTCAGCAGACTTATTAAGTTAGTTGAACTGACGCGTGCTGACGTCGGCGTCGGGGGTGTGCTCAGTAACATTGTAGAGAGAGAGAGAGTCTGCACCACGATAAGAACGAGAAACGAGCTGCCTTCGGCCTCTTTCTCCTCTGGTGACTTTTGTCGAGTATTTGTTAAATAATTTATGTCCTTGTCATTTTGTTTCAATAAAGATGTTGTACGAATAAAGACGACTTTGAGCCCTGTGAACAGAACCGTTGAGGTGAATCTTGGTTAGCACATATCGGGTAAACTCAAGGAACTTATCTTAAAAAGATCCTATTAAGTCAGGGCCCGCGTGTCACCGTAAAGTAAAAGAATGATAGCAAAAACCGCGTTACATCATTGTCAAATTCATCTTCGTAAGAAACTTTCCAGCGCTTCTTCAGATTACACTCTAAATAATCTGTTTTATCAAGGTTTCTGATAGCTTCAATATAGACTTTGTCCTTTAATAAAATCGTCTGGAAAATTTCTACAGTTTTTTTTTTTCAGAGTATTTCAATATTTCAATATTAACCTCCAGCTACGTAAATTGCAAGGCAAGTAAACGTAATATGCCACAAAGGAAAATCCTTAAATTTTTGATAAGTGATAAGAGGTACAGCGTAAGTAAATAAAAGAAAATTTCTTATCCACTAGTAGGTTGTACAATTAAAATAACTGACATTCTCATCTTCTGTCACCTTAACGACTTTTGAGTTTTAGTTTGAGTTAACGTCAGGAGCAAGCACGTCTGGGAAAGTTTTGCAAACTTTTTGCATCGTGTTTCTATTATAGAAAAATGACAATATTAAAGTTAAATAAAGATGTCGTAGTGTTCAACTTTGCCTTGCGAACAAAGCAGTTGAAGTGACGACTCTTGGTTAACACATATGGGGTAAACGCAAGAAACTCATCTTAAAAAAATCCTATTAAGTCAGGTCCCGCGAGTCACCGGGAAATAAATGAATGATAATAAAAACCGTGTTACATCATTATAATCAAATTCATCTTCGTAAGAAAATTTCCAGAGTTTCTCCACATTAGACTCTAAATAAACAGTTGTATCAAGCTCGACTTTGTCCTTTAATAAAATCGTCTGGAAAATTTCTACAGGTTTCTTTTCACAGAGTATTTCAATATTTCAATATTAACCTCCAGCTACGTAAATTGCATGGCAAGTAAACGTAATATGCTACAAAGGAAAATCCTTAAATCTTTGATAAGAGTGGAAAATAAGTAAATAAAGGAAATTTTCTTATCCACTGGTTGTAAAATTATGATAATAAGTGACATTCTTATCTTCTGTCACCTTAACGTCTTTTGAGTTTTAGTTTGAGTTAACGTCAGGAGCAAGCACGTCTGGGAGAATTTTGCAAACTTTTTGCATCGTGTTTCTATTATAGAAAAATTGCAAATTATAGTGGTTAGTAAACATTCGATTTAGTGATGGAAATTACGTGGAAAGCCACAGTAAGAGTTGTTGTAAATATACATCGACGCATTTACGTCGATGAAATTCGTGTTTCATCAACATATGTTTAGAAATATGCTAAAAATAGGGATATTTTGGATTTGCGTTATTATGTGATTTGTTAATAGCGAAAATCATTTTCGAAACTTCTTTTTTTTCAACTTTATTTTCAGGAGAAATATTTTAGGAAAAGTATTAAAAAATACTTAAAAAAGAAAGATGTATAATTTTTCAATCTGATAAACAAAGATAAAAATAAATCTGAAAAATGACATTCTAAATCATCTAACATAAAATGTGCGCGATTTTGAAAATGTCAAATGTAATTCCACCTCATTTTTCACCGAATTTTTGCCCGAACTTCACCCGCATATTTCCACTCTTGAATTTGATTGCAAAAACACGTATAAATATACCCAAATTTAAATTCGCTTTGATCCGACACAAATATATGCCCATTTTCTGCCTCCTTTTGATTCTTTTATCCACCGACGGAGATCCTTCGCGAAGCGGTTATTTGAATATTTAGTATTACATGCCTTGCTTGCACAAAGCATATTCCTCGCCAAAAGAGCAAAGAGAACGGAGAACATTCTTTTGTCAAATTCATATCTACAATTCAGCGAATATGTGGATCTGAATGGTATAAGGATAGTGGAATAGAAAAGAAAGAGATATAGCAGAACGTGTACCACAAAGCCGGATTTCTTTCTTTAAACAATTCAACAAGGGAATAGCAAGTGTTTGTTGTACCTTCGTAGTCACTGGTTTGGACTCACTTAGCTTACGTTGTGATTCTCCAGAAATACGGCACGTTGTTGATATCAAGTTATATTAAAAACTAACAGCAATTTTGACGATATGAATCAAGTAATATTCAGTGGGCGAGGTATTTCCCGCCGAACAATGCTTCGAGTTAATCAGTGAAGCGAATGTGTTACTGCTTATTTGCAGGACGACTGATCAGAGATGAAATATTACTGCAAACTCGCAGGACGACTGATCAGAAACGAAATGAATGTATTACTGCTTACTTGCAGGTCAAAATACGAATTGTCAAATGAATCTGTATGTCTGCGATCGTGATCGCTCTAGCGCTCACTTGGCTTCTTATCAGCTAAGGCGGACAGCGCCAACAAAGTAAAACAAACTTCGGTACCAATTTCAAATGCGCCTCAACAGCAAGGAAAATGTTAAAAAGAAAACAATGCTTCGAAGTATTTCACTACTTCACTATTTCACTACATGTTGATTATTTGGCTGATGAAAAGAAGAAATAGAAATACAAGCCTTTAGATCAAGTCAGAGACGTAGAAAGAAATATAAACATCCTCACCTTGACGAAGCGACAGGTGCAACCGGCCAGGAGCGCCGCGAGCGCAGGATGAGCGCCGTGCGCACCCCACTGCTGGCACCCATCTGCGGTGCCGACGTGCGTTTCCGCGACCGCCCGCCGCCACGACCGCCCCACAGGTGCGAGCCGGGGTGTGGGCCCTGCTCCGAGCACGACCGCCGGCCGCGGCCTGCTAAGAGCATATCGCGATGCTGCTTGCCGCCACGCAACGCCGCCTGAATATCCTGCTGCTCGAGCGTCGCTGCTATTTCTTGTTGCACTTCGAAAATCGTTGACGACATTTTTTACACAATAAAACAACACTATATTTTTATAGCACGCCGGATTTTTTTTTGTAAATTTTTAGTCAAATTTTGAGACAATTCTAGAGAAATTGTGTACAATTTTGCAAAAATCGAAAAATTTTCAAAATGAACCAGAAAGTTTTCAAAATGAATCGGAAATTTTTCAGAAAAGTCTGGAAAATTCACACGAAGAAGAAAATGTGCCACAAATTGTGAAGTACACAAGATATATTGCAAAAAAGATCAAGAAAATATAGTAAATATTTTAAAATATGCATTCACGATGAAACAAAATGTCACAAAACGAAGCAAACACGTTCAAAACGATGAAAATTTCTTGTAAAACACACACAAAATCAGTAATTTGTTTATAACACTCTTTTTGAACTTGAAACTGTTTATTGACACTAATTCAAGCAATTACTTAACTTTAATTAAAATTAAAAGCAGTTAATACACTAAAACAACTTTGTTTTAAGACAATTCAAGTGAATTTTTATAGATATCACCGAATTATGATGGTTGGTTGAGTCATGACGAAAATACGATCAATTGCGAATTTTCCGCACGTGCTGCGTACTATATGTCAGCATTGTTATCACTATCAGCCGTCATCCATTGTTCTATCACTTGTTGCTCATCGACTATTCACAAAACAACAGAAGACGTTTTGATCACTAAACATACGCATTCTCATTCTCAACAACGCGTGTCACTGTCAATATTAATATTTATAGGTATAGAGGAATAGAAACGTTTTATTATGCTTTAAAATTACTGAAAATTAAATAAAATTATTAATAGTCCTTTTATTTAATTTAAAAACGATTGTTTTAATACATTTATGAATAGTTTCACTTTTATTTCAAAGTTTCAAACGTTTTCAAAGGTTTTTAAACGGTTTATAATGTTCTAAACTCTTTTTTAAAAGTTTTTGGAATCTTTTAAAGATGTTTAAAACGTTCTAAATGTTATTAAAGCCTTTTGAAGTTTTTTTTTTAATGTTCCTAACATGTATAAATGCTTTTACACATTTTCTAACGATTTTTAGAGGTTCCTAGCCTTTTCTAGTGATTTTTAAAACAATTTTTCATAGTTTATATGCTTGTAATTGGTTTTAAATTGTTGAAACACATTTTAAAGTGTTTCATAAGCTATTAAACACTTTTAAATGTTTTTTCGAGGCTTTAAAATGTTTTTCAAGATTTTTAAAACATTTTTCAAGGTTTTTAAACAGTTCTTAACAGAGTTTTTAAATCTTCTTTAAAGAGTATGTAACATTTTAGTTTTTCACAATGTTTTATGTTCTATGTTTTAAATATTACAAAATCTTTTTAAACGTTTTTTAAGATTAATAAACCTTTTTAAAGATTCATTTCTAGTGTTTAGAACGTTTTTAAAGGTTTTCAAACTGTCTTAAACGTTTTTTAACCCTTTTAAACATTTCAAAACTCTTGTAAACGTTTTTTGAATTTGTTTAAATATTTTTACAATGTTTTAATTGTTTCTGCACGCATTTAGACGTTATTTTTTTAAAACTTTTTTAAACGTTTATAAACTCCTTTAAACTCTTTCAAACGTTTTATTACAACTAAAGCGAAACTAAGTCACGCACAACTAGATAAAATCAACTTTGAAATGTCATTGATCTTCGTCAAGCCCAAGTCGCTTAAGTCGCCACTTCGTGCCTTTTAAAGCCTTACTTTACTGTTGATTTCGTCCTCGTTTCGCGCACTACTTTCATTGTTGTTCATTTGCTGTTTATGTAGAGATAAAAATATATTTGGAATTTTATAATAGTCTACACTACACTACACTACACTATGCACACTATTTTGTAATCAAGTAGTCAAATTTAAGTGTTGGTGTTCGTATGATTGTAGGTACAACTCGCAGGTGTGACTCGCAGGTTGGTTGCGTTTTGCAGGGAGAGATACACACGCGTTATCGCCGCGCGGCGCGATTGCTGCGAACGACGCGGCAGCGCAAGAGACGTCTATCGCGCGTGCAGGTTTTGTAGGCACTCTCTTCCTGCTGGGCGCCAGCCGCTAGTAGGCTCTCCGCTACAGCAGGGGCAGGCGCGCACACGCCAATCGCAACAATACACGCCGGCGACGGTATATAATCGCGAGTATTTTCCTGCCGTTCCCGGAGTCGAGACTCGCCAATGATATACAAATCGTATAGTTTTTACTATCTTATGTCGTTCCGGAAAACCATTTGAATAAAATAAAATTCTGCTATGATAAAACAAGTGCTGTTTTGATATTCATATACAAGAGTGACCTAGAAATTGTTTTTTGTAAGAATTCTTTGTTATAAACAAATCATTTCTTTCTGGAGAAACTTCGGTGACGATCTACAGTAAAACTGGTTCAATCCTTAATTAAGATAGTTCTAATAATCCAATTTTAATAAAGTAAACTTTCATAGATAGAGAATTTAATCCTCTATAAAATGGTTTCTATATTGCACTATCAGTATTATTAGAACATATGATGTTTCATATTATTTCGAACTTACATTAATTTTATTCGACCAAACCGAAAATACAAATCGTCAATCCCAAATTATCAGATAGCTATTAATCCAATATTAATAATATAAACCATATTGGAAAGGGAATTTAATCCATTATAAAATGGTGTCTAAATATTACTGATAGCTTTATTAGAACTTATGATATTTGACATTTTCGAACTTCGAACATATAATAATTTTAATGAACAAAAACTAAGAAATATAAATCGGATTTTAATCCAAGATTATCGGACAACTAATAATTCAATATTAATTATATAAACATTGTTGGAAAGGAAATCTAATTCTCTATAAAATGGTGCCTACATAGTACTGATAGCATTATTAGAACTTATGATACTTAATATTATTTCGAACTTATATTAAGTTTATTCGACCAAACCAAAAATATAAATAAACACTTAATCCCAAATTATCAGAAAGCTAATAAACCAATATTAATAATATAAACCATATTGGAAAAGGAATTTAATCCACTATAGAATGGTGTCTAAATATTACTGATAGCTTTATTAGATAATTATGTTAGATTAAATTATGATATTTGACATTTTCGAACTTCGAACATATAATTTTATTGAGCAAAAACTAAGAAATATATATCGGATTTTAATCCCAGATTACCGGACAACTAATAATCCAATATTAATTATATAGACATTGTTGGAAAGGGAATCTAATTCTCTATAAAATGGTGCCTACATAGTGCTGATAGCATTATTAGAACTTACGATAATTGACGCTTTCTTTGACCTTGCAATAATTTCATCTTACAAAAAATAAAAATATTTAATCGGTTCATAATCGCAAATTATCTGAAATCTAATAATTTCATATTTATGGAATGAACTTTGTTTGAAAAATAATTCAATTCTCTATAAAATGATGTCTAAATAATACTAACAACAATAATAATACAACAACTCTTCCAATTTAGAAATAATGAAAACCGTTATGTCTCGGCAAAAATATCTAATAATTACTCAATGTAAGGCTTGTCTGCCTGTCTGGTATTATGTTCTCTAATAAGCTTTGTC
Source organism: Mimaenictus wilsoni (assembly GCA_027575185.1). Lineage (NCBI taxonomy): Eukaryota > Metazoa > Arthropoda > Insecta > Coleoptera > Staphylinidae > Mimaenictus > Mimaenictus wilsoni. The sequence goes on along the minus strand of JAODAC010018313.1, from coordinate 1,728 downwards.
CTTAACAAGCATTTCTCTAAAAAGTTTCAAGTTTTCCCGACTTGATTTCAACAACCTGAACTAATAATTCTTTTTGCTATAATCTTCGCCCTGCCTTTTTTAAGTAATTACATTCAGCCTATCACGTTCATCCATATTCCAAACATTCTTCAACTTAATAATTCCAACGAAATGTCACTTGAAAGTTGAAAATTGTCAAGCATCTCGTCAAGCGTATTCCTCCTCTCGAACTTCACGAAAGTTCGTGACAGCTTTTGTCAGAGTGTCAGCTATAACAAATTAGACCAACATCGATCTGCTTCGATTTTCCCACATATGATTTTCGGGGACGCTCCCTTCACCATCATCAATCATTCCAAATTATAACGAAATTCAACTCTACATGTTTCATATTTTATGAAAGAAGAAAGGAAAAAAACATTCGATTTTCTGCGAATATTAGTGCGTAACACAATTAGAAACATTAAATCATGGCGTTGCTATGATATCAGGGTTGTTATAGGCGTGGCCTCGAAGGATAAATGCAACATTGCCATAACAACCACAATGTTACAAACACAAATGTTAAAATATTTGAGTGTTGAGATGTTTGAGGAATTGAAAATGAGAATTTAATGAAATTAATTCAGTATTATCTCTTCTAGGATCACTTCGAAACTAATACAATTCGATTTCTGCTAAGCAATCAATTCGGTTCTGTTCAGTCTAAATCTAATTGTGAGATAACGCAATTATTTTCGCTCCAAAAACTCTGGTTTCAATCACACAACACTGTTTTTTTTAATTTACTCCTGCTAAGTGTTTACTCATTGTATTTAAAGCCATCTGCATTATGATTAATGTGCCTACCGCTGCGATTATGACGAAAGAGTACGTAACTCATTCAGAGGAGTGTGAGTGGTTTGATCGAAATGGACGACGCGGTTAATTTCAATCGAAAGCCGCAATTTTCGCATAAAATCTCCACTCGGCTGTTATCGATGGCAGCGCGTTGACGTATCGCAGGTATCGACAGGTCTCCGCCATTGTGTGGGATAATAGTGATTATCTCGATTGTAGTTGGTCCATTGTCAATATTGACAGAGTATTCAAATGGATAAAAATATTAATCAACTGCAGGACCGAATTTCAAGGCGCGATAAAATCGATTAAAAACATGGATATAATAAACGCAATTCGTTTTTTTTTTTCATGTTGAATATGCATTTCAAATTTAATACACTCATAAGATTCTTATCAATGATGAACATCATCAGTATCTAATATTCAAAGTTTTATTTCATCCACGAAAATACTCTAGACTTATTTCAGTGATAATATATTTTTAAATCAATAAGTTCTCGAATACTAATCTAGGGGATTTTAATGAAATAAAGTTCATTAGAAAGAGAATTTAATACTCTATAAAATGATTGCAATATAATTATAACATATCTTTTGTAAACTCCTGGACGGTTAGCGCCACTAGCACTGCGACCAACTTTGATATATTGGGATTGGACCAATAATACTTTTGCGAACCGATGGCTCTGGGAAGTTTCCATCACCAAACCACTGATAAGGCCATAACTTAAGTTTTTAATATTACATGATTCGGAACGTCTTAGGTGGAATTTTCCATATTTTTTTTATGTATGACGCCAAGTTGTTTAGTCTATTCCTAAGTTTATGTATTATTTCGGTAAAGTGGAGGAATTCATCACACTCCGATAATCTCTGGGCCATTAA
>JAODAC010018302.1:0-20472 GCA_027575185.1 Mimaenictus wilsoni | reverse complement strand
TCCTTGTACAATTAAATATTACACTTCAAAATATCAACATAACATATTAATCATTAAACCTAATTATTAACTTAAATGGTAACAATAACAATACCAACTTTGACAAAAAAACAAATTATGTAGTTAAGATGAAGACTTCCTTAATATTCATTAAACAACTCTGCTAATTGTAAGAATAACAAACTTACATTGTTCAGTGGTGGTATGCGGTGAAGGGAACACAAGGGCCAGTAATTGCGACCGATACAATTCAAAGGACTAGCTGAACATCAGGGCACAGGAATCCCAAAAGTGGCTTTCCGCGTTGGACCCACATTTTTATAATCTGCTCATAGAGGCGTGTTCTCAAGATACGCCTAAGTAAACACAAAATGTTAACACTGAAAAGTAGACATCAAATTCGTAATTGATGGAAATGCTTTTTACGATTTTAACAATGACTCGTATTTATAGGTTAAGAATTGAAACACGTACAAATTCGGGATAAATCGTATTTGTTCGGGGCATCAAAGCGCCACCAAGGTTTGTAGGACAAAGTTAAACACTGTCCATCTTCCTCAGGTTACTCGGATAACCCTTCATGTTAGTACACGGCGGAATTACAGTATATGGAACCCAAATGTCAACGCAGAACGGACGACGGCATTTATCAACACGAGGGTCACCGATGTTCAAATTCAGACCTCCAGGTCTTTTCGGAGGACTTATTGTAACGCTACTAGCGACAGAACGCGAAGTGTGTGTTGCGCGACGGTGGCCGCCGTCTGTCCAGGGGCCGCTAACTGATGGCGAGGTGTGGGACCCCAGAGGGGAGTACTAGTTTCTGAAAGCTTTCTACTCGGTCGTAAGAGGCAGCACAGTAGCGAAAACACGAACATGACCGAACGTTCGACAATTGACGATTGAAAACATGCTTCCGAAGCGTTTCTCGCTCAGCAATTTTCGCTCACTCTTGAGTGTTATCCATCCGCATTTTTTTTGTTTTCGGTGTTGCTTTTCTTGCGGCTTGTTTTCCCTCAAGATATTCTCCGTTTTTGGTGTTTGGTATAGATATAAATTTTTGAAATGGCAGGATATGTATCTATTTCTTGTGGAAAGATAAGGAAAAAAGGTGCTTCTTTACATCGCTTTCCTATGGATTCAGAACGGGCTGAAGTCAGTACATATCTATAATTATCAAATTTCCTAACAAATAATCAATATTGAAAATTATAATTAACAGCTGATGAGATCCATCCCTTTGTCGATTTGCCCGTGGAAATAAATTCTGAAATCCATGCGTTTTGGGTCCAACTCAAGAAAGACGCACTGTTTCAATAGGTGGCATTCGCAGCTCTCAAAGAACTACATACGAATATACAGAAGGATCACACTGATATTAATCCAAGGGCGTTTAACCAGGAAGCTTTGGAGATTTTTTTTGATGAGTAAGAACGTATGGTTTTCGCGACAACAATCCCACCTCAACAGCCTTTGGGAATGCCTACAAGTCCTTGATCTTAACAAATATGTCGACAAAGCACTCGCGTGGAGAAAATTGTGAGAAATGTTTATACATGGGTGTTGTGCGAATGTTAATAGTTGCTTGAAAGGCAAGGATGAACGTTTAAATAGTTTGAATGATTATGTGAAAGCGAGAAGTATTAGCGAAAAGCTTAGGCGAAATAAATGTGCTATTTCTAGATTAAACTTTATTATTGTAAATAGGTTGGTAAATATTGTTGAAAATATATTATTTTATTCATGTAAATATACATGTGGATTTTATTAAAATTAAAACTTCCTGAAATATTAGAAAATAAACGTGAGGGTTGCATAATTTTACTTTAGTTTCCGAATCGGCCACGGGGGGCGTTAGACCAAACAATTCGCATAGAGTAGCGCATCTTATATGATCTGTGATGAGAAGGTTAGAATCATAGAGGAATGAAGAGTTTTAAGCTTTATGGGGATCTGGTTCATTGTACGACAAACTCCTATAAGGGGGCGCTGCGTTCACCTCCGTATTTTTCGTGGTGACACAGGCGTAAAACTCCCATGTTAAATTTTCCATCGCGAGGGGGCGCTGATGCCCGTTACCAGCTGCAGAGAGGGAACAATTCCAGATGGTTTGGGGGTTTTGTTAAATAAAATTAATAAAACTCAAGTAATATTAATTTAAATGAAGCACTACTTAGTATAAATATCATAGATAATCCACAGAGTTAATGGAAAGTCTTTTAGAACGTTTTACAGAATATAAAATAGTCCCAATACAGGCATGGAACATAGGAAAATCAATGGTGTCCAGTGGCGTAACAACTACGCAAAAATCCATGGGTACCAGACCCCCTACTTCATCCTGAAAAATATACATCGTTGTTTTTATTAGTATTTTATTTAATAATATATAATATAAAAACATAAGAATTCATTTTCATAGTAATGCATACTTTATTACCAAATTTGAGGATAACGTTAATACAATATGTGACAATGAATAAAAGTAATTTACCTATAAAATAATTAATATTTCCCTCGCATTTGCCATATAACCATGCTTTTGTAGTAGAATTCGTGTCACGTGCATCTTCTTCGTGGAATAGGGTTTCTGTCTGATCAATAAACAAGATCGATTAGTCGAATTATCGGCATTTATATATACCGATATGTACTTTTTCGGTACATATAGAAATTTATTAAAATATGAAACGCATCAATTGTTTCTGCCTCTATTCTTAAGAAAAATGTTTGCAGCGGCATGTTGAATTTTATCCTTTTGTAGATACGGAATTTTTTCAACATCAATAATTAGAGAATTTGCCCTACTGCAATAACGCTCAATGTCCTTTGGTGCGAATTTTTCTAAAATACCAATTAATATATTGTGCTCGGTGCATGGGCTGTCTTCTTTAATGATAAACTTGGAAATTTGCTTAAATTTTCGAACGACACATTCCTCATGAATTATTAGAGGCAAGAAGTTGCAAGCATTTGATAATGCTTTGGCAGCATATCTTACCTTCATTTTATTAAACCTCTCCGGATAGACGTAGGCCTTGGTCAGTTTATAGGCAAAGCCTAAAGTATTATCTCCTGGATCAGTCTCATAGAGGTCCACGATGCCGTGTAGAAGCAGTTATCCTTTCGAAACTTCACGTCGTAGGCCAGTAGATTGTTACAAATTTCCTTCAATAGATGCGGTGCATCATAAAGGGAAACAATATCCTGCCCCAAGAAATCTAAAAACAATGAATTCAATGTACTCATATTTGTAATATGTTGGTCGTAAACAGTGGCCACTAATGTAATGCCACATTTTTGTACTGCTGAAATGCAGAAGGGTACAAGGTCAACTAAATCTGCAGTTTTAATTCCTGCGGAATAATAATAGCAGATAGGTTGTTTCCACGTCCGTTGCATGAATAAGTCACTTGTTAAAAAAATGTGTAAGAAATGAGCATTCTCTATGTAGGGCAATTAAGGCCATTGTTATGAAAATGCAGAATAAGTTGGTCGTTATGTTTCACCAAACACGGAATTAGGGTAATTAGGTTTTACTAAAACTAGCACTTACTTTGGGTATTGATAAATAATATCTAATAAACTAGAAACCGAGGCAACAAACCAAGTTTATTACAAAATCACGAATTCTACGAAAATTGTACGTGTCGAAATGGCGGTTAAGGTAAAACAATAAGTCAGCAATTTAAGAAGATTTCGCTTGCGTAATTGTAAATCTCAATATGCGAATTCGACCGGGTTTTACCGAATCTAGGCGAAATTGACATCAGCGCCGCGTTTGGTGGTGACGCGAAGTATTCGAGAAAGTACGACCTTCGGGCATATGACTGAAACCACTGTGCCGCAAACGCAGTCATATGCGCAATAACATGCGCAGTGATCGCTAACTCGTAGCACTGCAATCAACCCGATATTAATTTTTTAATTGCTTTTTTAATGGTGCATCTATTTCTTGTGGAAAGATGAGAAAAGAAGATGTTTCTTTGCATCGCTTTCCTATCGATTCAGGACGGGCGGAAGTAATTATTTATCTATAATTATCAAATTTCCTTACAAATAAAGGCAAGGATGAACGTTTGAATGATTCTGTTTGTGTGAAAGCGAGAAGTATGAGTGAAAAGCTTAGGCGAAGTAAATCAGCTATTTCTAGATTCAAATTTATTCTTGTAAATATTATTGAAAATATATAATTTTATTCATATAAATAAAATATACGTGTGTTGTAGGTGGGCTACGCTGTTGGTAGAGCTTCGGTCTACCACGTACGCGGACGGGGTTCGAGTCCCCGGGGTGGGCACCCCACTAGTGTGAATTTATTATTATAAATTCACACTAAAAATCACTCATTTAATTAATTCAAATTAAAAATTCACATGAAAAATTCACATTACTAAAAATCCATACCGATAAAGTCACAACAATCGCATTGCGCAACCCACAACACATAAGAAGAAACCACCGACAACATAAAAATTCACTTCACTCACACACAACAAGACACCACATCAACAACACAACAGTAGCAACAACGTCACAAAAACCAATAACAAAAATCACAATAACATGTAATATATACAAAAACACAATAAAAACATATGTATCCAGGCTGAAGGACCAGTGAGGGTCGATGGCCAGATCTGCGGACCGAATACATTAAATAAAATATACATGTGTATTTTATTAAAATTAAAACTTCCTGAAATATTGGACAGTATACGTGATGGTTGCATAATTTAACTTTAGTGTCCTACCGGTCACGGGAGGCGTTAGTCAAATAAAATTGCATAGAGCAGCGCGTCTTATATGATTTGTGAGTCTGCCCTCGGCCGCCTTGCAACATGGTTGATGTTTAGTTCGACTTTCTTAATCATTTGGTTAGTCTATGGTCTTAATTGTGGTTTTAATAATGCACTTTCTTTGTGTAATTGTGAGCTCGGAAGTTATTGATCGGGTTGATTGAAATTTTCTCTCGCTGACAGTGCTGCGAAGTCTAAATTAGTAAAGTTTTCTAACAAATATATATCTAGAAACAGAAGACCATAGATTACATGAAGAATACCGCAGCACAGATAGACATTTGTGCGATTATAGAGCGCAAAGATTATGAACATCTGTGGTAGATATGCATTACAGATTACTGTACAAGCACAGAACACAAGTGCGAAGCACATGTGTAAAACTTTCATGTTACATTTTCGACCGCTAGGGGGCACTGATGCTAGGGGCCAGCTGCCGAGTCGGTACAATTCCAAAATATCGTTTAAGTACACTTGAACATGATTTTCTCTAATATTTTGGCTATTACGTGCAAAAAGTTCATATATCGCGGTTTACTTTCTGAACCGAAGTAGCTATCTATCGTCATATGGTTAATCGATTTAATTTCACGAAAGTAAATCGTTTAAGTACACTTGAACATGATTTTCTCTAATATTATGACAATTACATGCAAAAAGGTCGGATGTCGCTTATTACTTTCTGAACCGTTGCAGCTATCGATCTCTCGTTCTGCTAAACCGCCTATTTCACGAAAATATGTCGTTATGCTGTCGACTTCGTTGTGGGCATTTGGGCGCGGTTTAATCGCCACTGTAAAGCCACAGTTGTATATCGGGGTTATATTGTCTATCGGGCAACCTATGTACGGGAAGCCAGCCCTACTCAGCATCTCGGAGCACCCTTTACTGGAACTTGATAGTTCCATTCTCAGGGCGCTCCTGATGGCAGCGCTTTCAATGGCGAATGGCAGGGGGGGAATGGCTAATAGCGCTGTCAATGCAGCAGTAGGGGTCGCGTATCTCACCCCCGTAATTCCAAGGCGGACAAGCCTTTGGAGCCTTTGCAGCTTCCGTACCGTTGCCTTTTCCTTCGTTTTCTGCCACCATATTAAGCTTAATATGTAATGGCATATGTAATAATTGGAGCTATTGCCATGACATACAACCAGTATATCATACGCAATTACAATCCCCAATTATTTCCAAACATTTTCCGACATTCCGACATGCCCAGAATGCCATTGTAGTCTTCTGGAGTATCTTCTCAATGTGGTTAGACCAGTTAAGCTTGGCATCCAGGATAACGCCTAGATAATTAACTTTCCTGGAGTACTCTATCGTGACCGCTTTCAGACTAGGAGGACGTAGGTCCGTTTTCATTTTCCGCGTGAAAGGGACGATAATTGTTTTTGCCAGGTTGATGTTGAAACCTTCTCTTTGGCACCATTTGTAGAGCTTGTTTAATGCCCCCTGTGTGAGGGAAGATAACGTGGTAGGTATCATATTTCCCTTTTATGATGATGGCTACGTCATCTGCATAGCCAATTGTCTTATACCCTGCCTTCGACAGGGTATCTAGCAGGTCGTCAACCACCAAACACCTTAAAAGAGGTGAGATAACACCCCCTTGAAGGCACCCCCTGCCAGTGGATGCTCGTATTCCCTGCAGGTCGACAGTGATTTGTCTACCCATCTACCTTTTTCACTGCGATGTGCGTTGTACTGTCTAACGCTCCTTCGATATCAGCGAGAATGCACACTGCTGTTTCCTTCGCCTGGAGCGACCTGGTCGATAACTGCATGGGTTCAGCTAATAACAAGCGATATTCGAACTGTTTGCATGTATCCTCCAAAATATAAGAGAAAAGCATGTGCTTAAACGACTTATTTAGGTGAAAAAAGTCGTTTAAGCGCATCGAGAGATCGATAGCTGCAACGGTTCAAATAATAACATGCTTTATCCGAACTTTTACAGGTGTTCACCAAAATATAAGAAAAAATTATGTTTAGATGAGCTTAAACAACTTATTTTCCTGAAGAAAATTGATTAAGAACTTCGAGAGATCGATAGCTGCAACGGTTCAGAAAACAACGCGCAATATCCGAACTTTTTGCATGTAATAGCCTAATTATAAGAGAAAATCATGTTAAAATATCCTTATACGACTTATTTCCGTGAAAAAAGCTAAGTAAGCACATACAGAGATCGATATCTCCAACAGTTCAGAAAATAACACGCGATATCAGAACTTTTTGCATATATTCGCTATAGTATAAAAGAAAATCATGTTTAGATGTGCTAAAAGGACTTATTTTCGTGAAAAATACTGATTAACAAGCGACATCCGAACTTTTTGCATGTAATAGCTAACATATTAAAGAGAATTATGATCAGATATGCTTAAACGATTTATTTTCGTGAAAAAAAGTTAATTAAATACATCAAGAGATCGTTGGCTACATCGAATCAGAAAATAACACACGATATCCCAAGATCTTGCATGTAATAGCCAAAATATAAGATAAAATCATGTTTAGATGTGCTTAAACGACAAAAGTTGAAATAAATTTAAAGTAACTACTTACAATTAGTATGATTTTTGCTAACTCATTCACACAACTACTATCATACTGTCTTATTTGAAAGACCCCAGACTATTATCCAAATAAAAATTCGGAAGTGTTGAAAAGCACGTATTGAAAAATAAACCGGAAATAAAATTGAGAGATAAGGAAGTGACAATGAAAAAGAATACTTATCCAAGGAATTCATGAAATACCTAAATGATGAAGGCATACGAAACAATTTTACGGTTGATATACACCTCCACAAAATGGTGTTGCTGAACGAGCAAATAGAATATTAGTAGACATGGCTCGTTGTATACGGAATCTAGCAAGCTTATTCATCCAGCTACATATTTAAGAAATAGATCGCATTCGAAATATCTGAATAATTTGACACCATACAAAGTTTGGTTTAACGAGAAACCATATATTGGATTTTTAAAAATAATAGGAAGTAAAGTGATTGCGTTAAATAAAAGGCCACGAGTTGAAAAATTTAGTCCAAAAGGAAATGAGGAAAGGAAATGAGGTGGGATACTCACAAGAAGCAAAAGCGTATCGACTTAGGAAACCCGTTACGAAATTAATTGCAATAACAAGAGATGTGAAATTTTTCGAGAAGTAAATGATGAATCTGATGACGAGAATGATAATGATGATGTACTAAGGAATGAGTATCAAGAAGAATCTGAACCAGAACATGAAATTGAAGAAATTAATTTTTATTAACAATATGTATGTAAAATAATGATATTGAAATTGGGTATTTGCCGATTTATTTGATGTTACCGGATATTCGAACATAACCACTGTCTAAAATAAAAGATGAAGAAGCCGCTAAATTACTAACATTGATCTAATGATGATATGATGTATGTAATGAAAGAAAATTAAAATTCACATCTATAGAGCGGGTGTTAGAATAAACCGATTGTAAATTTGGCTTGCTGCCCTCAACCGATATCATGATATATTGTAAGTTAGGTTTACTTTATGAGTTGTTGTTAGAATAAAGAAGTAGTTCCCGTTGCATCAACGACTAGCACAGTCCGCAAGTCTCCTGCTCAACATATATTCTTCTATCCACTGCAAAACCTAACACCATTATCGCAAGTTTTCAGAGTAAAAGATCCAGGAGCTAGATTATTAAAATATACACTGAAATTAGCCGAACACGATTGTACAATTATATATAGAGAAGGAAATTCAATTACGAATGCAGATGCTTTGAGTAAAATTTATACGATTAATAACGACAGTATTGATGGATATTTGATGAGTATATGAGGAGTATACGAAACACAAGATTATTATTAGAAATCCGAATATTTTTGAAAAATAATGCTTGAAAGAGGAAATTTTAAATAAAGGATATGTTATTTCTTCCTAGAAATGTTGATGTAAATTTAGGAAATATTTGTGAAAATAAAAGTAATAGGGAAAATAAATTAATATGTTTGATATATAAAGAATTTTAGAATTATTATAATGAATACGAAGATATATGGATATTGATGAATAAATTACAAAAATATGCAGAAACGAACAATGTAAAAATTATGAATATGATGAGGTTAATAAGGAATATGAATTTTAAATGGGAAAATTTAGGCCAGTTATAAAATATTTATTTAAGAATGAAGTGATAAATGTTTATGAAGAAATTAGTGGTGAATCGAATAATTTAACAAATGAGGAAAAGCAAAAATATAACAACCTTTTGAAAAACAAATAGATATTGTAGGACCGTTAACAATACAAGATGACCGAACTAAATGTTCATTACGATACCGATCCCAGATTAAGAAGCGAAGACAATTGCTAGGGAAGTAGTTAATAATATAATATGTAAATACGGTATTCCAGACTCAATTCTTACAGATCAAGGTACGAATTTTTTTAAGCAGCATATTCAAAGAATTATGTAAATTATTAGTGATTGAAAAGTTTCAAATGACTACGTATCATCTGTAAACAAACAGAATGATAGAAAGGGCCATATGCAATTGTAAAAAAGCATTCAGATGTCAATTGCTCAATTAAAATTAACAATAAAGTAGTTAAAGTGCACGCAAATAGATAAAGTTTAATAGAAAAGCAGAAAAAGTTTAAAGAATAAATACTAAAGCATATGTGTATTTTTAGGTTATTTTAGGGTAGGATGGTACAATTATGGAATTAAAAACCCAGGTATTTATTTTGAAAGCATAGCAGAGTTAGACTGTTAGACTATTTAATAATAAATTCAGGTTAGTTTCTTTCATACATTTGACTTGATTAAATCAATGGCTTCCATCTTATTTGAGTTTGTGACGAAATGGATGATATTTAAAAATGCCGGGGGAAGGAGGAGCATGGAGAGCTTGGAATGGAAGGGGGAAGTGTTTGAGAAGGTGTATGTACCAGTATATACCAGGGGCTTACGTTTAAAGCGAATGGTACGTGGGGGGAGTATATAAAATGGACGCAAGTAAAATCTAGAGTGCACGGGGCTTGAGTGGCATCCGAGCGCGTCTCAAGGTAGTGGAGAGGAAAACGGCCAGGCAATCATCGAACTTCGCGGTGTCGGGATAGTGGGCCGATAAGTTTGTGTGTCGGGCCGAAAAACCCGTGCACCGAACAAAACGGCACACCGCGGACCACCTTTCTCATTATCCTATAGTCGTGTCGTGACTAGGAGCTTGCATGGGGTCTTAAACGGCGCCGGATGAGATAGGGCCGTAAGGCACCGCCCATCCGCTAGACCGAGGTTGGCGCAGTATGCTGTGGTCATGTCTCGCGGTATACTGACTCATCTTTGGGGATTCTGGCTACACTGTCCAGATCAAGGAGAAAAGGAAACCAACCTAAACGAATACCCCAATCTACGGTGGAAAAGAGTAAGCCAATGGATGGATGGCTACTGGGTAAAGTAGTAGCGATTATGCGGGCTCCGGGCACCGGACATAACCCGGTTTCATAAGATCCATCCTGATTTAATACGTGGCTCTGCAGCAGGATTAACCCATTATTTCCCTAGTTACTCGTGGGACACAAATGTAAAATTTGCCAAAACCCAAAGGAGCGGGTGCTGCCTCAAGTGCAGCGAAGGCCCATGTCCCGTAACCACCTCAATCCCAAGGGCCGGACAGAGCCCCTAGGGACATGACATGTGTGGTGCCGCTCGTAGGAAATGCTCCGGAAAATGGGCCTTTCAGGGGAAGAGGCTAAGGCTCAGTCCCTACAGTCAAAACCTAAGCCCTCAGCCTCGGCGAATAGGCTAAGGTCTGACGGCAGTACGCCGCCGGTCAAACAACACAAAAAGGCCAGAGGGCACAGCGTGCTCATGACTCCTCAAAGGCCAGCTCAGAGAACTGCAGGCACAGTTTACAGTTCTGCGACAGCGCATATGATAGAATGGATGCATGTCATGGCGATATATCCAATTATCACATACGCCAGCGCAATATGCTGGAAGAAAACGAAGCAAAAGGCAATGGCACAGAAGCTGCAAAGGCTCCAAAGACTAGTCTGCCTTGAAATAACTGCTGCATTCACAACTCTGTTAGCCATTCCGTCCCTACCAATCGCCATTGAAAGCAAAGTCATTAGTAGCGCCCTGAGATTGAGACTATAAAGATCAGTAAAGGGTACTCCGAGATGCTGAGCAGGGCTGGCTTCTCGTACATCGGGTTGCCGATGGGCAATATATCCTCGGTATATTAATCCGCGCTTAAACCGCGCCCGGCCGCCATTGTCGAAGTCGAAAGCATAAACGAGGGCAAGAAGAATGTGATCTGGTACTCTAAAGCATCGGTAAATGAATCATTGCATTGGAATTTACGGACCAAATTAGAACGAATCCCTTGATGTTGGTAAGGCCCCCTCCATGACTCTAGCAGAAATCATGGCTATAGAGGTGCCCAGCAGAGCCTTAAAAAGCTCTTCAAGGGCAAGTGTATCTATATCATGACAGACTGTGAAGCGGCACTATTGATGAGCAGTGTAAGTCGAGGGTAACTTGGAACTGCAAAAATGTGCTCAACCTGTGGATTATCAAAGTCCATACTGAAGGAATGGATCAAGAAAGCTATCGTGCCAGTCACGAGACCGACTGGAGGGATGAAGAGGATCCTAGGTTGGCCAAAAAGCTGCTCGATGCGCCCAAGTGCCCAAGAAATTATAAAGCTGAAAAAAGCAACATAAGGCTACTTGTTAGCCAACTGACAGGTCATGCCGAGGTGTTGTACCGCCTCTCCAATATTGACAAAGGCGACCTCACAAGCTGCAGATTATGTAAATCGGAGGTGGAAACGACCGAGTACCTACTCTGCACATGTGCACTTTCTTTACTAGGCAGCGAGCAGCTAAGTCTCGCTGAATTCAAAGCGGAGTCGGTCAAGGAGATTCTAGCCTTTTCAAAGGTTATCTCCGTTATTGGCCCATAGTATTGGTCTAAGCACAATAGGTCAAAATTGGTCGCAGTGCTAGCGGCGTTGACCGCCCAGGATTAATTAAAAAAAAGGTGAGGTACATTTTTACACTTAGTGAAAAGTATAAATTTTAACTTATCAGTAGAGAACTCCATACCTAAATCCACTAACCAAAGAGTATATGCCACTAAGCATGTTCTGAAACGATTGCACAAATCCTGAATATTTCGACTTCTAGCAAAAATGGACAATATCATCAGTAAATTGAATAGATCCAACATAAGGAGAGATGACAGACTGAAGAGTGGATGTATAAATATTAATAAAGAAATGGGCTAAGAACCGATCCTTGAGGCAACTCACCTGATGATATTGAAAACTCAGTAAAACCAGATTTGGAACGAATTTTAAACATTATCGAATGAAGAAGTTCCCAAATTAACGCAATATTACCCGGAAATTGTTTAATTTTCAAAATTTCAATAAGAGTGGAAGACAACAGAATCGAACGCACCCTTAATATTCTGAAACAAAGTCAAAGTAGAAGGTTTTCCAAGAAAGGAATTCTTAATGAAACTATAAAGAATAGTCAGACAATCCAGAGTACTCTTACCTCAACGAAAGCCACACTGAGAATCTGATAAAAATTATGTATCCATTCACCAAATATGCTTGAGATTCAAAAGTGATTTGCAAAGTTTCCTTAATATTAAAAGAAGAGAAATGGGACGATATCTGTAAGGTAAATTTGAATCTTTGCTTGGTTTAAGAATAGGGACAATAATCACGTTTCTCCATTCTGGAGGAATGCAAGAATTTAATAAATAGAACCTATAAAAATTTAGAAAATACTGCTTCCAACTATCCGTACATTTTTGCAACATTCTGTAAGAAATACAATCATAACCTGAAGAAATTTTATCTTTATCTGGACAGAGAGATTTATGGAAATCATCCGCCTAGTTCAGATCTGAAGACCCTTAAAGGGTATTATTTAAAATGCCAAATTTGAATCGATTAAAAATTTTGTCCACTAAGATTTACATAAAAAGTCTTTAACGATTATACATTTTAGCACAAAAAAGCCCTTAATAACTGCCACAGCCCTACGAGTCTCGAAGTAACCCTCCCATTTACCCGAGGCAGATATTTTTTTAGTAGCAGTCTGCCTATGCCTTTTCTACTTAGAGTAACTGGAATCAGGGGAAATATTTAAATTTTGAATTCAAAGAACGTGGATAGCTAGCCAAATGCGTAGCTCTACAAAATCCTCATAAGAAAAGGAAGACAGAAAACATTAATCTTTTTCAAGGGCAACCTGAAACTTGTTACAATTAATTCGAAAAAAGAAATTTGAATCACTAGAAATTTGAGAAGAAGGAGATGACGGAAAAAACATAGAAAGATTGATAAATAAAGGGAAATGATCGCTACCAAATGAATAATCAAGAATGTCAATAAACGAAGAATAAAAGAAAAACGGATCACCAAGAATCAGATCAGTGACACAAGAAGGAGAATTATGAGGATTAAAACGAGTAGCATGAGGATCATTATTATAAACCATTAAATTTCAGTTCGTTTCGGCTTTAACGAACTGAAACAACTGAAGACCATTAGTATTGCTTAAATCACCCATGAAAAAAGAATTTCGAGAGAAATGTTGAAAATGAAGAACCCAAAATGATTTGTTTACTCCCACATTAGGAGGAATGCTTCTGGCTATTCAAATGAAAATTATTAATTTGAATGGCCAGAAACTGAACCGTATCTGTCAAAGGAACTGGAAAAGGAGAAATATTCAGGATAGAAACATCACGACGAATTAAAAAATGCAATACTGCAATACATCTGCTCTACTATCAACAATACAATAATACCCTTTAATTTTTAATGATTAAAGGGGCACAGGTTTCTGATAGAAATACAACTTTCAGAAAAAAAGTCTTGTATCAATGATTCAAATTCTGTCAAATTCGCACAAATGCTGCGAATAGTCCAAATTAAATTTGACTCGAATTCATAAATGTAAAATAATAGAAATAATAATGAGAACTAAAAAATTATAAATAAATAAATAAGGGAAAAGAATAAAAAAGAAAAAATATAAAAGAAAGCTAGATAAATAAAATAATAATAATAAAGAAATAAGGAAGAGAATGGTCGAGGAACATAAACCATTTGCTTAATCAATGTAAACGGCCTTTTTTCGCCACAGAAACAAACGAACGCTTTGGGATAGCGGGATGTAAGCCAGAAAGAATTATATAAAACAAAAGATGCAGATATAAAAAGCGAAGGAAAATTAGTGGGCATAAATTGAGGCAAAGAGTAAGACGATTCCAAAGGATTAATCACATTTGCTCTCATCGAAGGAAACTTCATACTGGCCTCTTGAAATGAAACATTATAGAAAGCCATGTATTCTTTAAATTTCTTCTGCTTGAAATATTTCGGGCATACCCGATTCTTGACTAAACTCCCTTCTCCACTACTGAAAATGTATTTATGCGGATAAGATTCCCAGAACTATCAGCCTTAGAAGACTGAAGTCGATGAACGTCCAAAAACGAAAGAATTGGATTTAGCTTACCTTTAAGCCACTTTAAGCCACCTTTAGCTCACTTAAAATTTCTGATTCAGAATGGTCTAGATGAATATCGCGGATAATACACTTTGAAGAAACAGAATCAGTATTAATAAGCACTTGCAAATTATTTTCTTTAAGGAACGACAAATTAATGAAGTTGTTTGCTTGCATTCTTGTCAAAAAGTGACACTGATCAAAAATTCGACACTTGCCGCCTCAGCAATCTTAGAAATACCAGACGGTGGGTAGCTACGCGTCGGTACGTATCATTTGTTACCACTAAAATATGAAATTCAAACATAACGTACAATTGTCATTCTAGTCATAATTAACTCTCCATTCAATGTAATTTGTTCTTCTATATCCAATGAAACCCTTGGATGGTTGGAAAATTTAACGTGCAAAAATCTAGTTTTCCGAAAAATGACTATTTCTTAAGTTGTCAATTATATTCATACTTTCCGTAATCCTAGTAATATAAATCATGTACCTATCGATTCAGGGAGAAATTTTGAACAAACTCCTGGAAACATTTTTTCTTGAATTACTTGTGTTATATCTACGCATGCGCCAGTATTATATATAATCAATGTTTTCATTTTTGAATGTACACTAACAGATATCGAGACTATCAAGTAAAAGCTCCACACATTTGAACAACAATTTATCAAATTGTACTTATAGTTAAATACAGAGTTATTATTTCGTTTATTAAAACGTTATACTTTATCAATTACCTCGACACTTCCTACAACAATTTGGCGACGAGGATTAAAAGAAGAAAAGGAAGTCAAATTAAAAATAACACACGTGTTCAAGAAATATAACCTTATAGAGAATGGATCCTAAGCAATTCCAAGAATTTCTACAAATGCAACAAAAGTTTTTCGAGAAGCTACTGAAGAAGGATGATAAGGAAATGGTAAATACAGCATTATTGCCAAATTTTTAATCATTCGATGCAAAAAAGGAATCGTTTAGAAGTTATCGAGATCGTTTTGAAAACTACGTGGAAATGAAAGGTATATATGATAACAAACCATATTGTGCACAGCTATTATTGAATTCATTTGGACTACATTTATACGAAACAGCATCGACATTAGCAGCACCAAAACAGGTAAAAGAGCTAAAGTATGTAGAATTATGTAAAATATTAGAATCCCAAGAAAAACGTCCTCGTGGAACAGCACATTTTTCTATGTAAACAACAAAAGGAAGGTCAATCAATAACGGACTTTATCGCTGATCTTCGAAGCAACATTATCGAATAAAAGTTTGTGTGTCCACAACAAACTTGTGCGACATCTATTGCAGATATCCTTCTTCGAACACAATTCATTCGAGTATTGTCGAATTTACATATAAGAGAAAAACTATTTCAGAAGAAAGAAAATGATTTCGTCTCAATTTCAACTGCAGCTCTTGCTCTGGAAGCAGCTCCAATCGATGCCAAAAACCTAGAAATGGATAATTCTTTAACAATAAATCGCATTTCACCAAGAGAAACTAAATCAAAGTTCCATTCAAATCCGTATCATAACATATTCATAAATAAGAATAAAATTGTTAATCGAAATCAAACACAATCAAATTCGCAAACACGTAGAACAAGAATAGATTTTGATCAACTTGGAATAAGCGGACTGTGTTTAAGATGTGCCAGGGATAACCATACCAGCAAAGAATGTTACGTTGACAAAAGGAAACTAAAATGTAATATTTGTAAGAAATCTGGTCATATATCACGAGTATGTATTAAGTCGTCATTGGCAAATAAACATCTGGCTATAAACAATATCGAAGATGTAGAAATCAACGGAATAAACCAAATTCATTGTGACGCAACTATCGATCAAAAATATCTAATTACCATCTTAATTGAGGGAACTCTCGTCAAGTTTGAGATTGATACCGGCTCAGCAGTTACATTCATTCCCAGGTATATATTAAACACCTTAACAAATTATCAACCTGTAAATACAACATTCAAATCTTTTACATAAAACCGACTCAAAGTTGGTGGTAAGGTAAAGGTAAATTTTCAATTTGATAACAAAAGTTATTCTGAGTATGTATAGGTTGCAACAAACCAATTTAAGGAGATATTAGGAAGACCATGGATACGATTTATGAACCTGAATCTTCAAAGTATTGACAATCAAACTCAAGCTGTTTATCACATCGACAACATTCAAACAATTGCAGATGAAATGTTCATTCAATTTGCTGACCTATTTGAGGAGAAGATTGGATGTACCAAACATCAAAATTAAACTCGAGGTACGTGAAAACGCTCAATCTGTGTACCATAGAGAATGCAGTATTCCGCATGCATTGCGTGATCCAGTAGAAAAAGAACTTTTATCTCTCGAAAAGGCAGGAATTATCTCCAAAGTTGATACGAGTGACTGGGGATCGCCTTTAGTAGTAATTCCAAAATCTGATGGTTCTGTACGTTTTTGTGTTGACTATAAAATAGGGGTTAACCAACGATTAGTGGATGCACATTATCCAATACCTAAAATATCAGATTTACTCGACCAGCTAAGATGGTCAAAATATTTTTGCCGTCTTGATCTCTATAAAGCTTATTTACCCATTCCTGTTGATGAAGAATCGAGTAAAATTCAAACCATGACCACTCATAAAGGAATGTTCAAAGTAAATAGATTGTCTTTTGGAATTAAAAGAGCACCAGCCGACTTTAATCGGATAATTGAACCACTTATGTTAGAAATTCCCAAAACAGAGACATACTTCGATGATTTTATCACCCATGGCTCAACTCTCGAAGAAACACAAATCAACTTAACCAAATGCCTGAAGAAACTACGTGAGTATAACCTTAATCGACGTAAATGTATATTATTCCAGGAAAAGATTGATTTTCTTGGACATGTAATGCAATTCAACAAAATATCGAAATCAAGAAAGAAAGTGGATGCAATTGTACGAATGCCAACACCGAAGACAACGGAAGACGTTCGACGATTTTTGGGTATGATAACATATTATTCTAAGTTCATACCGAATCTTTCCACTACTACCAAACCTCTTCGAGATCTATTAAAGAAAAATTATCGATTTTTATGGACAACACAATGTCAGCATGCATTCGAATTATTAAAACATGAAATAGCTTCTATCACACCTTGTTAACGACGAAGATAAATTAGTTGCTTTTACTTCTAGATCTCTAACGTCAACAGAAAAAAAATATTCGCAACTTGATCGTGAAGCGCTTGCAATTATTTTTTTGCAGTTCATCATTTCCATGAATATTTATTTGAACGGAAATTCACACTGATTGCGGATAATCAACCAATATCACGTATTTTCAAAGAAACTGCCGCATTTCCTAAGGTGACGAGATCAAGACTCCAGCGTCACGCAGTTTTCTTATCAGCATACAAATATGACATCAAATTCAAGAAATATGCAAAAATATCAACGCAGATTGTTCTTGATAAACAGGTTCAAATTCGGCATCAAATTCAATTAACGAAGAAGTACACAATATCAACAACATAACTATTCAACACATCTCTTCACCTTCATTAACATTTTCAACATTGAAGCTAGAAACATCGAAGGATATATACGTATCGAATATAATCAATAAATTGCAAACAGGCAAAATTGTTCCAGAAATTCCCGAAGCAACAATCGATAGAGGAATATTATTTAAAGATCAACGAATTATTATACCAAAGTCACTTCAAACCGAAGTTTTAAAGGAACTACACATAACACATATTGGAACAACGCGTATGACACAATTAGCACACAGATATGTGTATTGGAAAGGGATTAACAACGATATCGAAAAAATTGTAAATGCATGTGAACAATGCACGAACATGAGAAGAAATTCAGTAAAGGTTGAAACACATCTTCCCAGTGATGCCTACCGAAAATTGGAACGTATTCATATTAATTATGCAGGTCCGATAGACAATCGATTTTATCTAGTAATTGTTGATGCAAAGTCCAAATGGGTCACAACAAAACTTATTACATCAGAAGCGACAATTCAACTATTAGAAGACGTTTTTGCAACATGGATACCCAAAGTCAGTTGTTTCCGACAACGCAACATCATTCACCAGTATTGAGTTCAAGAAATATTGCGAGAGAAGAGGAATCTTCCAAAAAATCATTGCTCCAGGATATCCATCAACGAATGGATTAGCTGAATGTTTTGTACAGACATTTAAACGACGATGGTCAGCGATGATCCAAAAAAAGTTACCAATAAATGAGAAGTTGAACAGAATACTGCTTCGTTATAGAAGTACACCATTGAATAAGGGAAAGTCTCCTGCTGAAATGTATCTATACCGAATTTTACAAACTTCTTTAGACGCACTGAAACCTGTTATTCACACATCAAATCCAAAAATTAATCAGCATTCGTCAGTTTCGAGTGGGAGATCGCGTACAATCAAGATATTACGTTGTCAACAAATTGGAATGGAGATTCGGTACGATTATTGAAAAGTTGGGAAGAATCCATTATCTACTTAAACTTGACAATGGTAATACAATTAAACGTCACGTAAATCAACTTATTAAACTAAACATTCCCAAGAATGTAATTGATGATGACAACTGGGAAAAGAAAACTCAAGAATCCTAGCCTAGACTGGGCGATATTGTTCGAATAAGAGCTTTACACAATGAATATAGGGAAGCACCCATCTTCACACCGCAATCTACACAAGCAGAAACGGTAAAACTTATTTGAAAGATTATGTTTTAAATTAAGTAGGGGAGAAACTGTTATATCTGCGCATGCGCCAGTATTATATATAATCAATGTTTTCATTTTTAAATGTACACTAACAGATATCGAGACGATCAAGTAAAACCTCCACACATTTGAACAACATCAATTTATCAAGTTGTACTTATAGTTAAATACAGAGTTATTATTTCGTTTATTAAAACGTTATACTTTATCAATTACCTCGACACCTCCTACAACAACTTGTAACCGATATTGATCTCATGAAAGTTGAGTGAACTAACCGTGATATTTTTGCACCAATCTATTCGATTTTTTTCCAATTGATTTTTTTGTTATTTTTTTCTGATTAATTACTTAGAAGCGATATTCTAGATCGCCCGGCATAAGTATAATACCCTTATGAGAGTATATCATATCCCGTCCCATAGACACCTGATATAATTTCTAGTTTAATTATTTACAAGCGATATGAAAAGTAATGGAAATTATGTCAAATAACCTCAACATTATAGCTTCTAGAAAACAATTCTTGAATTGACTTCGCCTAAAGATCATATTATATAAGATATTCCAGCCTTTCGGGTATTATCGTACCACGTTTGTGCCTCCTGTCGCCATTTGTCTGGGGTTTTTAAATCTGTTTTAACAATATCGAATTCCTGGATTTATAGTGTCGATATAAGTTGTTTTTAATACGATTGATGATTTTTTGCAGTTCATTTCATTAATTTATAATTAGAACACAGAAAATGGCAAATATAAATGAAGGAGCTATCCTTCACCATCATTAATTGGCTTCTATGTACGTAATACCTGTATTTGGAGCATGTAGGAAATTTCATCCTGAATCATGTGGTCCCTGATTTGAACTTGAACATTTGAAAATGGCTTTTGTAGGACATCATATTTCGGCGACCGGCATGTTGATTTTATTAGATCACCGATTTTGTGTACCAACAAAAATTTAAATAAAAGTGAAATTATCATTTTTTTCTGAAATTTGTCAAAACGAAGCCCTACTTATTATTTTTTGAACTAAACTTTCCAACCATCTTGGGGCTTCATCGTATATTGAAGGACAAACTATATTGCATGGCGAGTTAATTACTGCTAGAATGACAATTCTTCGAATTCTATATTAAAAATTATATAAAATAAAAAGTATATATTATTGTTACACGCATATTTTTTAATTTGTTGATAGTCATGTAAAACCCCGCACAACTAGCTAGGTCAGAGATAGGATGTTAGGATGACCCAATAAGAATACATTTCTCAATCACAAGATGATTTTATTCAAAACTAGCCGAACAAATAACTTCGCGGCACTATCAGCGAGGGAATTGCCAACCTTCCCGACCAAATACC
>JAODAC010018291.1:0-20472 GCA_027575185.1 Mimaenictus wilsoni | reverse complement strand
TATGTGCTTCTTTCGATATTATTCTGCCGCTCCTGCTCCACCACCTCCCCTCCTATCATTCCGACTTTCACGCTTAACTCATTCCTTATCAGCAACCTACCCACCGAATTAATACTTAATATACGCTAAGTTAAAAACATTCGTGAGTTCTTATTGTGCCACCCGCAGACATTCCCACAGCTAGCCAGCCAACTACCAGTAAGCCGAAGCCCGTCGGCATTGCACCACCAATCTCTGCGCCATCTACATACGACCTAGAGATGTCCATTATCAAGTACCATTTACTTCATCCCCGGTAGATAGCCCGGTAGCTGGATGAGTAATAAATAAATGCCAAGCGAGTTAGATAAACATTAATAAATCAAAAACCACATTTGGCGGAGACGCACGACCGCAGAATCACATTATTAAAAATTGTTTTTAACACAGTTATCTCTAAATTTATTGTTAAATTTATTACTGTCATTTTCATTTAATCTGTGGAAAACACAACTACCATGTAAATAATATTTAAGGCCTAAATAATAATTTGAAAAACATACAAAATGCATTTTATACAAGTTTAGGTTTTCTCTTACCTTATTCATCCCTATGTTTTTACATTTTTAACAAAAATAAATTAAATCATAATTTATGCAACGTGGATTATTAAAGAGGTCAAATTTGCCAATCACCCCCAAAATGGAATCAATAATTAACCTTTGAAAGGTTTCCTTTAATATTTTATCAACCCCTGCTTTAAAAATCCACCCACTTTATTAACTACAATTAGATTACGTTTAGTCAAATGCCGTGAAAATGTAAACGAAAAGTAACACGAAAAACACAAAGAGAGCAAATTAAAAAGTATTGCCCAAGGAAAGGCTATACCAAAAGCACAATTTATTCCCGAGACGCGGGCGTGCGAAAGTTGCAAACGCAATTAAATTACCAATCGTCACTGGAAACCTTCAAGCAAGCAAGCAAGCTGGAGCGCCACCGCGCTTAAAGTAAGTCAAGTTTAACCCAATAAAGGAGCAAGAAAAGCACGCCAAACATCAACAAATGTCGCACGTTCCCGGCGGCGGCGCGACGGCGCTGCGTTGCTGGGAATATTCGGGTTATGATATTGCCTTCGTGGTCTTAATATTGAATCAATATGAATAATTCGCAGATTAAACTGGAGATTTCGCGTTATCGTCGGCTATAATGTCATATTTTAATGTACTCTTAATGATAAAATTTATTTTTATTACCACCAGTAATCGTTAGGGACGTGTTACAATTGTGGAAGCTTATTTCAGAATTAAAACGTACATAATTATAAATGATGTCTGTTTTGTATTTATTAATATCATAATAAAAAATGAAAAAAAATGTGTGCGCCTCGAGACGCCAGACAGAAGCGATTCCTTATCAATTCTATTAAACTGATCTATTAAATATATAATTTTTTCTTCCTCCTCTTCCTTTTCCTTAGGCTCATACCTGTTTGTGGTGTTTTCTTCTTCTTCCGACGTTGACTTCCATGTTTCGATCCACCTCTCTGAGGGTCTGGTATTTGGTGGCGGGGCCATTGATTTTTGTCCATTTTGTAAGCCTCTTCACTACCATCCTGTCGATGTGATCGTTCCATAGTTTTCTCCCATGTTTGTCTCACTTGACTATGTCTTCGACTTCCAGTTCAACTCTTATAGTTACCTCAACAATCATGTATACCGCACCTGTGTGGCACGAAGCAATGAGTCTGAAGCGGTAAAAAGAATCTTTATTAGCAATACAGAGGAGGGTTGCTATTGCTGTGGCCCACCTGTACGGCACAGTCTCTACGGCTGCGGCCCTCGTTATAAGCGGAATAGTACCTGCTGATCTACGCTACGTAGAAAACTGGCAAACCCAATGGGAAGAGAGCACTAGTCCCAAATGAACAAGGAAGTTTATTCCTCGTATAGAGATCTGGATTGGCCGAAAACATGGGGAAACTAACTACTGGCTATCTCAATTCCTCTCGGGACATGGGTGTTTCGGGGAATACCTATACCGCATTGGAAAGAGAGCAATCCCCGAATGCTTCTATTTCGGAGAAACCGATACTGCTGAATACACCTTCTTCTCGTGCAGGAGGTAGAAATCCAAGAAGCTATCAGCTGAAAGGGCTAAAGAGAATATTAATTGTGGAGAATATCATACCGCTCATGATAGAACAAGAAATACATTGGAACGTCGTCATTTCTTATATAAAAAAATATTAATTGAGAAGTTAGCACATGTGAGGATCGGGCTGTGGGATTTATTGTACCACAATACATGAAATGAAACATATATAAAAGAAGAAGATTAGCGTGGAGATCCAGGGAGGCAGCAGGTGGAGGTGAACGGCTGGCGCTGGTCGTCGGGGCAGGTCGTAAATGACGTCGGAGTCGCAGATGACGAAGCCCAGTGGCGAAATCACTGCTGGCGGCTGCTGGCGTCGTAGTAGTCGGTGGAGACGGCCGGTGAGAGACTCGGTGTGGACTCTTGGAGACGGCGGACTCTCTGGTGGCGACAGCTGATGACGGGCTCGCTGCTGGTGGACTTCTGTGTCGAACTGGCTCGGACAGGTTGAGTGACTGAATGGAGATGGTAACGAATTGTGGTCTATGGATTCGCTGTCTTCTTCTCGTTCTCGGTGGTCAGGGTTGCTTCGCCTTGGCGGCCATCACAGCGCTGATCGACGGGGCAGATCGTCACCGATCTACGGGGCGGGGACCAGGTGAGTCATGTGGCTCGTTGCCGAAGATCACGTGGCGATCTGTGATTGCGTGGTGCAGTGAGTCGTAGCCCGGTCACGGCGTGGTGGGCCATGGTCTCTTGGCGATGGTGTCGTCGTCGAGAGTGAAATGAATATGCTGGACCGTTGACTATTGAGGCGATAGGCCTCCTGGTGAAGATGGCTTGGCTGCAGAAGATGGTGACGCAGGCGATGACGGCTACCGTGGTCGGAGTCCAGGATTGACTGACTTTTGTCGGGAATGGGTCAGCTAAATGTACTGGGAGTAATGATGATCGCGCTGTGTCGATTTTCACGCCTCAGCATTTCGGATGTTATTGCCTCGGATCGATTATGATTTCGGCGGATGCTGATTAAGGTTTGTTGATGCGGATGTTGATGTTTATTCTTGTGCGGCAATGATTGACCGCGACAGGGCTACTACAGTTTTTGTAAACTTTGTAAACTTAGGGAATGATTTCAATTGTCTGACTAATTAAATTTTATGGTGATGAGATGTTGACTCGACAAAATCCAAACCGAACTCACTTTATTTCACATCACAATCATCGAAAACGGCGCGAATATAAAATAACGTAAAGACCAATAGGACATGGTAAGACATGCACTTGAAGTTATTATCTTGGAAAGCAATGGATGTAATGTTTTTCATATTATAAAAAGGCAAGGTCATTCATAAAGACAAGTTACTTGCAATCGGAGGACAAATGAATACCGCTTGAAATATTTAGACATTGCCCAATCTTTTTCTTTTCATATAAAGCTCCTGCCAATTTACGGCCGTTTTCGCAAGGACTCTGAATGCTGCACAAGGATCAATGACTTCTTTCATCAATCCTCTATTAATATGTCAGATTAGTAATCACTAACATTATTCAGTTACAGTCTGCTTATCCCATTGTACTGAGAGAGTCTTGAAAGGCTATGCTTATGTACATAGTTCCATTGAAATCTTTGGTATGAACCCACTCTGATCTTCGGCTGACACCTGTGTACCCCTAGCACCTGAAAGAATTTCCCTGCTAGGCTGCGAGAAGCTAGGTCTCACTGAATTCAAGATAATTCTAGTCTTTGAGAAGTTATCTCCGTTATTGACTAAGAGAATTAATGCATGAATTCATACAAAAAAGGTAACGCGATAGTTCTTAAAATTAGCCAGTTGCCTCAGGAGCTTTAGCAATCCCTGACAGCCGTGGACGACTTTCAGGGAATTCGTTTCATTGCAGTATGGTGGCACTAAGTCCCAGCACCGTTTGACATTTGTAAGCACTATTTATTCCAATGTTCAGATATGTTTATTGTTTGGAAGGATTTTTATGTTTATTTACACATTTATCGAACAAAATATAGTATTTCATTTACGGAGCATCAACTACTATGGCCATTAGCTCTATTCTATTCTTTTTCAATGTAATTAGTCAGCAAATATTGTCAACAAGTAGTTTAGCAACAAATTTCAGAGGGATTAATGAATTGATTTGATTAAAATTCATTTCAATTGGTATCTATAATTGATTATTAACGTTATTCTTCACGCTCTTAGTTCATAGGGCCTAGTTGCCACTAAATAACAAAATAAACTATGCTTTTTCTGTACTACATAGAATTTAACATTTTTCTGTATAAATTAAAATGTAGTAGTATCACATACGAATACGTTTTATATGCCGAATAAAACCTGGGATTTATTATTCTTGAGTTTTGTATATACCCGTAAAATATACAATAAAAAGGTTGTTAGTTGATATTGCCCTATTTCTATTTCATATGTTTGTATCTACCTAAACGTTGCAACCTGCATTGTGAATATTTTATATGAATTGTTTGCATCTTATCTGTACGGCCATCTATCAGACGCAAAAGGAAATAAATATTTTAAAAGTATAAATTATACTTGCGTTTTCGCCTAGATATATTTATGATTTAAATCGATTCAAACATATGAATTACAAATGAAACGATAAAATGGGCAAACCAAACAGTCTTCCCTACTTTCACTAAATGTAAATACCAAATATTCGTGGGTATATAGTCCCGGCATCTATTGGATACTGGACCAAATAAAAATTTTATTTCTGAGAAATTTTAGAAAATATAATAAATATATTTTTACTCCTTTTGTATAATCTACACGTTTCCGTATTTTCTCACTTAATAGTCGTAGATAAAGTATAAGAGACAACTCGCATGGAATGCCCTTTCCTCACTCGTATGAGTTACCGGACGCGTCTTCGGCTTGCAATTTCTTATACTCTTGAGGAAACTAATTACTCATGCACCGAAATGCGACTTTTCTGCTCACAAATGCGATGTAAGCGTGAATCAAAATCCTTTAGAGCTGGTATCAACAATATACAAATGAAACGAATAACATTAGACGTCAGTCATGGCCTCCTTATCATGAAGATTTAAACATTAAAAGGACGTTAGAACAAACATTAGTATTTAATGTCATGACTTTCTATTATTTAGATTGAAACATTAAGAGGACGTTTGAGCATGAAACAAATTCATACATGATAGAATCGTATTATCACTTATTTTAATTTAAAAATATTTATTTAACAAATTTTAAAAAATTAAAAGTTAAAAGTAAAATATGCAATAAAGGACATATGCAAACAATAAATACAGGTTTTTTTTCTATAATGAATTTATTAGGCAATAAATATTTGATAATACGTTGTCATCTTCTGTTTTCACATGAACCCATTCAACATGAAATAAAAGTATAAATACTATAAGTATAAATACATAGAAGAAAAACACAATTTGTAAAAAACAAGGGCAAAGCTCTACCAACACACAAAGAAAATTCGTCACCAAATGCGGACTAAAATTCTTGCGGTTCACTAATCATGAAAAGAATAAAAAACATACGTTTCTATCATAATACAACCAAGCCTCCTGAATCTTGTCTTGGGATCGAAAACCGACGAATTAAGAGCAAAATGAATACTTCCTCGAACCAACAGAATAAAATGGCGAATTCCATTGAAAATTAATTCTATTTAATTTGTCCGCTCCGGACGGGGCTCGGTAAATCAAAACAGCAAGGTATCCACTAGCGCCCTCTATCGATTACAAAACCAAATAAACATTTTAAATGTCATTTTTGCAAATTGTTGATAATTGTTGTTGCAATTGTTGATAACTACTCAGGTCGATGCACTATAACTAACTAACTTATAACTAACTGCCCCTCGGTTATTGAAATATATTCTGATTTCCGCCTACGCTGTGTCGTATTTCTCACCATCTTCATGGCGCGTGGTACCACTTGTTTTTCCAAGCATAACTTAAGTCATCTACGGACTTCACTTTGACGTTAACTTGCTTGTTAGTTAGTTTTATTTTGTGCTGCACATATTTCGCCCGCGTCCTTACTTATCGATACGCCCATTGTGAATACGCCTCCTAGAATTATTTCGGTTTCCTAAATTTACATCTAATCTACACAAAACATACCTTTGGACTAAACTTTCCAGAAGTGGTTTTCCTGTTATTTCATATTATTTTTTATTCAGCTTTTCCGATTCGCGACCAGTATGTCCGGTTAAAATGTGGAACCGATACGTATCAATGACGGCTCTGCGCGAATCATACTTCCATGCAATATTCGCCACCTTATCCTGTCTAGGGCCATTTATTCAGTTACTTTTCTCTAATCAATGGCCTTTACTATTCCTGCATACCACGTCTTTCGTGGTCTACCGCGCTTTCGCCGCCCTGCAGGTTGCCAGTCCAGCATTTGCACTAGCCATCGACTTTCAGGCATTCTCTTAACGTGACCAAACCATCTTAATTGTCGTTGCTTAATTCTGTCTAAAACTGTCGTCTCTACTTTCATAAGGTCTTTAACGACTATGTTTCTGAATCTCTCAAATTTTCAGATTCTTGCACTTCGGCGGAGGTAAACCATTTCAGTTGCCTCTATACGTTGTTCCATTGGTTTGTTAATTGCCCATAACTCACTGCCATAGCACAAGACTGACTCCACCATCGTCCGCCCAATTCGCTTCTTTGTATCCTTTGACAGCGATTTGTCCCACCATAAAGAGTTAAGGCACCCCAATATTTTCCTGCTTCCATTTATTCTTTCTTTAATTTCTGTATCATTTATGCCTCGTTGGTCTATAACCACACCTAAGTATTTGAAATTTTGAACCTCTTAGATTTTGATGATCTCTGTTAAGTACACTTCTGTTTCTGCATTGCTGTTGATTTGCGTGTATAGTCTTCGCAGTATGAGCTCTAAATCAAAAGTGTCCTAGGCGATAATTTCTTTTATGATATTAAAATATCACATACTCTATATAAACTCAATATAATCATGAAATTATGTAGTATTCTAGCACTTTCGCATAGAAAAAAGCCATAAAATTAGCCATAAAAGTTTGGAAGTGCAAAGAAGACTGCCTCATTTTAAAGTAAATGGCTCGATTCGCGCTTCAAATTTAAGTGTGAAAATACTTTGGTTCACGAGCCATTCTTGAAACGAATAGAAATCGTAAACCAAGATGTATATTCCTTAGTGGACTTAGCAGACCACCCCGTGTAAATCGAAACATAAAATTGTGATGCCTTCGAACAAATTCATATTCCTACATATTTTTATAGATAGAATATAAATACTCATAAAATTTATGCGGAAGAAAAAGGTCTTGATTCAGAAAACAAATTGTATTACACTTAATCATACTAGGTTTCTTTAACTTAATACCAACGAATACCAGAAAAGTTAGAATATAATGGCGCCTTGTATAGGATACAAAATCAAACGACAACTGTAAAGTAGGAAATACGATAAACAAGATCTCTCGACTCTAACACAAACACCATAAAAATCGGTAACATCATCTGTCGGATGCAATCCCAAATAAATATTTTAAAAAATCTCTTAACAATTGAATTCGTTATAGACAAAATATAACCTTGCTATTACGCATTATTCTTGCGTTTTCGCATAGATAAACTGAGAACATTCACCATAAAAGTTATAAGAGCGAATAAAATGGCTCGATTCGCAAAGCCAATTTCAATACCTGGGAATCATTTCGGTTCACGAAGCTCATAAAATGAATATATTTCGTAAACCGAGAATTCTATAACCTTTCCTAGTGATTCCATCTGTCTGATGCGAAGCGAAACATTAAATATGGAGATATTGCAGTTTCGTCATCTTTACTTTTATAGATTGAATACAACTATGAAACATCGCATCGCAAGAAATAGTTCGGCTTTCCTAGGTTAATACTAAAATTAACAAAAAGTTGAATGTTTTACGCAATTTTTATGATTTACTGTGGTCATTAGTTCTATTCAATTCTAGTCCAATGTATTTAGTAATATTAGAGGCTATCTCAATTAATAAGTAGAAGAATTCACTTTACTATGCATTCCGACCGAGAATCGAACTCGGGATCTTGTAGACAGTAGTCATCGACCATATCACTGCATCACTTTGACGGGTTTTGAATCATTAGACCAAAAAATAAAAAATAAAATTCAATAAGTTAGATTTTTCCACCCTAACACCACCTAATACTAATTTTGTTAGTATCTATCTATCGAATGCAAAACCATAATAAATATTTTATAATTTCTTTCAACCTACATTTTATAGAAATAATATAACTTTGGGATTATAAGTTGTGAAGAAAAAGGTGCATAATGTGAGGTAAATAGCTCAAGTCGCGAAATATTTTGAAACGACAAAAAATCGAAAAAACAGATCTCTTGTCCTACCAGAGTGAAACTATCTATCGTACGCAATGGTGGCTTCGAGGGTGTAAGTGATCTGAGGCAGTGAGTCTCAGGTTTTTAGTGACTTAGGTCAACCGCCTGGATGAACCTATACGATTTAAGTCATTCATGGTATTGAACAGGTTTATTTTTGATGGACGTTTGGTGGATTCTAGAGGAAAATATGGGCTGACTGACTTAAATTACCTTCTTCCTAGCGTTAATCTTCTTCAGGTTCGACATTTTGTAATAGGGGACATGGCCTTGTCGAACTAGATCAT
Organism: Mimaenictus wilsoni; assembly: GCA_027575185.1. Taxonomy (NCBI): domain Eukaryota; kingdom Metazoa; phylum Arthropoda; class Insecta; order Coleoptera; family Staphylinidae; genus Mimaenictus; species Mimaenictus wilsoni. The sequence goes on along the minus strand of JAODAC010018291.1, from coordinate 11,697 downwards.
CATAGATCTTGACAATTATGGGAGTGGGCTTCAGGTTAACATGTGACTTTAGTTATTTGCGACTTAGCTCAATCACCTAGATTAACTTAACCGGATCCTTGGAAAGGTATAATTCTGTTGGGCTCATGTTTGATGTTTTTGAGGGATGTTTTTGTCGTACTGACTTAAGTGAATGTACAAACTTTACGGTTTGGAATTACAGCACCATCCCATATATAGATGTAGATGATAGAATAAAACTATTGAATTTCGCATTATTTTTCTAATTTTGCATAGAATAACTCAGAAAATACACTATAAAATAATATGTTGAACAAAAACTCATGAAATTTAAGGAACATGCATAGATCTGAAAAGCTAATTGCATTAAACTTAATCAAGCACGTATTATGTGATGGTGAATCTATTTGAAGTAGTTACTCTTCGATCACCAATGCCCATGGAGGATGCTACCCGTCATCTTTTCGAAAATATAATCGTGAAATTGTGAAGTATTCTTCCGTTTTTATCATAGATAAGCTAATGCAATGTTCTATTAAAGATATAAGTACGAATCTTAAGGTAAATGGTCGATTAGCAATTTGAGTCGGTGTGGAAGCACTTCGTATCATACCCCACTTCTGAAATGAATATAAAGCAGAAACAATGATCATTATACATTAAGATAGTGACGCCTTCTATCGAATGCAAAACGAAACATGCTATTAATATTTGTTTTGAGAAATTTCAAGGAAAATTTGTTGAGCATATACAATTTATAAATAAATAAACTCGATTTTATGCACCCTAATTAAGTAAAAACTGCGATACCCGGAAAGTAACGGGACCAACATTTTTTCCGTTATAGACAGTTTACCATATATTGCAGGTATTACAGGCAATACGATATAGCATGGACAAATTGTGTTTTTTTTTGAGTTGGGGGTGGGGGAGAATATTCCTGGAAGGATTAACGCATATAAATTAGTTCATTATATACAAATATTTCATTACGTTTCCCGTTAAACATGATCCGTGCAATATCGGTCAATTTACATTACTTAAGTCACGTAAAGTCACCTAAGTGTCCATATAACATAACGCCATCTACTGGATCCAAAATAAAACAAAAATTAGAAAGTTTCATTTAATCAATTGTCCCAGCATCACATATAATGTTTATATACACAATAAAACAACGATAACGCATCACTCTTGCGTTTTCGCATAGATAAACGCGTAGGACCTAAAATAAAAGCGATAAGTGCGGTGGGGATTGGCGTTGTTGTTGTTTGCTGCAAAGACGCGCGGCGCGAATAAACTCCTAGGGTTTTGGGATGGGTCCATCGATTCAGCGACGACGGTGGCGGACGCGTGCGCGGCGGCGGCGGCGGTGGCACGAGAGCGACGCACCCCAAGCCGCTTCCATAAGTGGGGGGGCGGACGACGGCGCGAGCACCATGTCGACTCGATGGCGGCGGCGGTGGCGGCAGAGCGTGTGCACGCACACAGTACGCCGTGTGTCCCCGCGCCGCGCGAGTCCGCGAGTTTCGCGATCTGCTGCCAACCCTTTCTGCCACTCTCTATCATCTCGCCGTTCCCGCACCTCACACGTACATACCAACACATACATCCAAACGCAAACCCACTACCGCCACCGACCTACCACCGCAGAAACCTACCCCACCTTCAAGTTTGGCACCGCACTCCGGCCGGCGTGTGAGAAGCGCGCTACAAACCGTTGCATTCTACGAACTTGAATTATTTGCAACAATTGCAATTACGATCGGAATTAAACGAACAACATTCAAACTGAGTTGATAATTGTTGTTTTTTCGTAAATAATCAAGTATAAACCACGTGCGGTTTCTGTACAATTTGCCTTTGCAAAGCTTCACTTTGTTTATGGATTAGCTTGCGTCGGCTTTTGTTTCATGCGATTTGCGGGGTGGAAATTAAATTAATGCATTGTAGAGGATAGTTTTCCGTTTTTGGAGGCAGGGTGCCGGAACGTTTGTTCGTGCGTGGTGGCTACCGATAACGGATAAAGATTTGTTGCCTTGCTGGAAATTCCATCCGGAAACGTAATCGTGAGTACGCCTTTGATATGGCTTTTGAGATTGCTTCGTTCATACGTTCAATGCACCTGTGGGGCGGTTTTTAAATGCAAACGAAACTTTTTATCGCTTTAGTTGCTTTGGTTCTGCTTTCAACTTGTTTTCCTCCTCATAAATCACTCAAAAATGAATTTGCATACATTTATTCCGCTTATTTTCAGCTTAATTAACTTTAATTTTATTTACAAGCATAGACTCCATCATTTTACCTTTTGAACTCATAACTTGTAATTAAATGTTATTTTTATAAAAAAATGAACATATCAATAAATTTAAGTATAAAAACATTAAACAATAAAAAAAATTAAATAATAAAAAAATAAATGATTTGATTAAGGTATAAAACGCGCGAAAAACTAAAAAATGCCAAAAAATTATGATTATCCCTATAAAATACAAAAGTGACGTTTTCGAGGACAGTGTAACGCAATGTTTTGGTACACCAGCTCGTTTTGAGGGGCGGCTGAAGAGGCGGTTGTGGTGGCTGTTTCTTCTGACAGTGGCGACAGCAGGTCGGCAGCGACACTCCTGAATTATGTATGTCGTCTGATACCGTGCGAACGCGGCCGTGGGGTATTTGGCGGTGGCGGCAGTGAGACGGCGGCCACCACCACTGCCGCTCTGCTTGGCGAACAAGAGCGAGTTGGAGAAACGACGAGGTGAAATGAATCGAATCGGGCGTATTTTCGGCAGGGCGCCGATTACGTAACTATCAGCAGGAAAGCCTGTATGTGAGCCTCAATAGCCGTCACTGCCGCTGCAGTTGTCGCAGCCTCTGACGCCTGCCGATTGCGTCCGGAATGCTGAAAATTCCAAGGGGTGTTTTTGGAGAATGATGAAAAATATTTAACGAGCTCGAGTGCATGATAATTGACGGCTGTCCACTCGATAATTGAAGCTAAGCACGCGTCTGTATTGTTTGCTCGAAAAGAGTTGCTGTAATTAAAACGCGCTACCAAGTGCGAATTGATAAATTGGCGACACTTAATTGGGGGAATTGGATTGACCTGTTTCGGGTTCAGATCAATTTATTTGCGTTAATCGAATTCAGAATGGTTTAAAATCAACGTCAACATTTCTGTTACGGTCAGAGGATATTTCTATGTATTGTTAAATCAATTTAATGCTTAAATAAAGGTGTTGTCGAGTTTACAAAAAACAGGTGTGTTTTGAGAAGCAAACTTTTCCAAGTCGCAGTTTTCGTTTTTTTTTTCTGTTTACTGAAAATCGCGACCGAAACGGTTCGATTTTTGATATATGGCAAAAATTACAGAAATTGGCAATTTAAATCTTTTTTTATGTAACCCTAACAGAATTAATCAACATATTTTGTATAATATTTTATTGATCAATTCCATTAAATTCTCCTCCATTAAATTTAAATTTTGCGCTAGCTTCTGCTACTCCTCTAATTTTCGAATCTCTCTTTGAATTTTCAAATAAATCATCTTTTAAAATTTAATGTCATGTTATTATTTAAATGTTCACTCATACTTTTGCCGTTCTCCTGTCAGTAATGTCATCAGTTGAAGTTGATACTTAACCTGCTTCTTTTATGTGGAGTTAATTCTGGTTCAGAGGGCCTTGTTGCCTAGAGCCATAAATCAGCAAAAAGAAGAAGCAGTATTGTTTGACATTTCATTTAAATTAATTGAAATTTTATATTCATATGTACCGCATGAATCATTATATAAGTATTTTTGATGGAAAACTTATATAACTTTTTTTTAATTAATAAAACAAATATGTTTCGTATTTGTACACATGAAGAATTCGAAATAAAAATTATCAACAAATTTAAACGAACATAACATTTTAGTAGAACGTAAACAGAATTGCTAATTTATATTGCAGTAATGATGGTGAAGAGAATATGCAGAATATGAAGGTGAGGCTATCCATTCAGACTAATGTTTGCTGAAAGTTGTTGAGTGTTATCGTTTGACTAATATGGAGAATATGTGTCGGGTAAAAGATTTCTGAACAAAATTATGGTGAAAATCTTAGGAAGCACTACCTGATAGTTTACGAGAAAATAATTGTTAAACATTTGGTAGTCAGTAGCAGATGGATCAGAGGCATTCAGCAGATATTTTGAAGTCAGTGGTAAAGCGCTTTCTGAGGTTCTGGAGAAGTTCAACTTGTCCCGTAACGGTATTATTAATTTCGCGGGTATATTCGACCAGGATATAATTGTGGGTAGTGAGAGGTTTATGAATACTACTTGCTTTCATTTTCGGTGACTATTCTTCAGTAGGTTCTTTGTTGCATTTGATAGCAACATTGGAAGAGATACTTGTAACGACAATGCATTGCCGCACAAACAAGAAGAATAAACATCATCAAATCACAATTACCATCAACAAACCATAATCTGCACGTAATCAGCATCCGCCAAGACTAAACATCGAACATTCTGACACCTCAAAATCGATACGGCGCGAACGAGAAAAAATGGTCGCGTCAGCATTTTCAACTGCTATATATAGTCAACATTTCGTCACCATCAACAGTCAGTCAAATCTGGACTCCGGCCACGGCAGCTATCATCACCTGCAGCACCACCTTCTGCAGGCAGCCATCTTCACCAACCATCATCCAGTTTACACACAGCCACTCGACACCGAAGATCGTCATCGAAGTCCACCAACAGCGAGCCCGACACTAGCTGCCGCCACCAGAGATTTCCCCACCGGCCTTCATCATCCGCTACTCCGACGTCATCCACGATCTGCCCGGACGACAAGCGCCAGCCGTTCACCTCCACCTGCTGCCTCCCTGGATCTCCACGCTAATATCCTTCATTTTTATATATTCCATTTCATGTAGTAGTAGTAGTAAATTTCATGTATTGTGGTACAATAAAATCCCACACACTTTTAGGAGTGAGTGGTCCTTTAGGGCACTTGGTTCTCCATGAGTAAAGGTGATGTGCTGGTGAATGTATCGTGGTTACCTTGACATTTCGCGCATTTTTTTTGTAGAACGACAATTAATGGTGGAGTGCTCAAAGGAAAAGCATTTGCTACATGATTGAGGAATAGGATTTAGAGGGTTGGAGGGAAGACGTCTCTATAACTCCGGCTTTTAAGGAATATTCTGCCTTCGTTTATAAGATTCTCAAAGTTTTCTATATCAGCAATAATTCATAGTTTTTGTTTTCTTATTGTTTTTGCCTGTTGCTTTTGATGTTATACTTTTGCAGAATATGCAGGTTAGGCCCATATTTACAATTGTTTGTGCTATGAATTCATCAGTGATTTCTTTTTCTATATTTTGTTATAAGGGCTGAGTATGGAGGAGAAGGTAAATTTCTTGCGTTACATATGAATGTTGATGGAATGTCTGCCCACAATAACGCGATCAAGCCTTCAACCAACAGTTTTCCTAGAGGCATAGCAGTGTTTTCATTATTAGTTTTCAAGAAAACACCTGAAAGAATTTGTAAATTGTAACATAAGATCGCGGTTGTTAGGTTGGTGCTTTTCCCATAGATTTGAGAACTGAATTCTTGTATAATTACTGCATTGTATAGTGTATTAAGGCGTATATTTTTGGTATTTGACCGTGTTGTGAGTGTAAGGTAAGGTTTGTCGTTGTGAAAGTGTTTTGTTTGAGTGATAAGTTTGTTAATGTTGTGAGTTGCCTCTAAATGTACTAGGTGCAGGTGGTTGTAAGAGTTGTGGTGTGTGACATCGGAAATTGAAGTTGTATTTGCAGAAGTTGTAAGTAGATTTTCTTGTATTGATTTGGGATTATTATGGGTTGTTTTCTCGGACTGTTGTTTATCCAACAACCGTTTAAATTGCTCGAAGGTTTGCGCTTTCTGGTTGCCAGAGTCACGCAAGCTTTGCGCATGCGCGGCACGTATCATTTTCCTTCCAACTTTCAATGAAGTTGTTTATAAATATCAAAGGACGCCTTCTTAACGATTACTCTAAGTTCCTCCTTTATGAGTTACTAGCATTGAAAGACTGTTAATAACTCAAGACAATGAGTTTGATTGAATTGCGAAATGTAAACGTAAACATGTTTGATCCACCGTAGAAACAATTTATCAGAAATTACATGATGTATAACATAGATTAGTTTCTAATCTTAATTTCAGAAGATATGTATCTTATTTCTTAAACAATATACATATTATCACAGTCTCAAAATCAAATCATGTATCTAATTATGATTAAACAATAAGAATATATTTAATTTTACTTCAATAGTGTTGTCAAAAGGACACTTGCCTTTTCACCCACGTGAGATCCTATCGTAAAAGCCATCATTAAATGATTCATATAAGCTTCATGCAAATTTTTCGATTCTACACACGGTAGAATCACACGCGTCATTTTGTTGTTGGTTTGCCTCAGACGAAATGAAAATGTTTGGGATAAAACTAACAATAATTGTATGGTATAACTGTGATAATCATAAAATATAATAATCTGCGAAACACACGTAAATTTCACCATAATGTTGATGTCAAAACTAACTGTAATGACTCTGAACTTCGTTTCCACTGCGTTAGACTGACAATTTACAACTGACGGATAGATTTGCCTGAAACAAGAAAAATAAAGATTTCCCAGGACCCCTCTTAACATTTCCTCTCAAAATATATGATAATTAAACATGTTGCGTATTTCATTTTATTAAAACAGGAACCAAGAGAACCGTGATGTTTCTCTGAAAACATAATTTGAATTAAATTATGTGAAAACTTTATATTCCATTGTCGTTAAAGTCAGTAAAGTCAAAGTATGACTTTTATTAACATAGTTTATGTTAGATTAGATCAAACGCATTACGATAATTTTGTGATTTATATTTTCCCTTTACAGTTTTGAAAAGAATCATTTTTCTTCGAAATGCCCTGCAGAAAATTTACAGCGTTTTTTAAAGAGCTTTTCTCGCCTTGTGATTTAAATTAAAAATGAAGAAGCTTTAAAAGCTTTGTTTGACTTTTTAAACGAACATTTTTTTCTCCTCGAGTAGAAAGTAAAACAGTAAACACTACAACGACTTAAAAAGTTATTTATAATACTGCATCATTTATGATATGAATAGTAACGTTTACTGAAATATTTAAATGAAGCTTTTAAAATGAGTTTTAGGTTGCATAATGACCGTTGATTCCTCTTTTTTGTTACATATACCGAACGCTAATAACCATAGAAGTCGATAGTAAATCATAACTTTTAAAAAAATACTTTTTACACTGAATTAAGACATACTTGAGTTTCCTTTCCTACAGATCGCTATAATAGACCGACGTTTAATTACACAGAAAATACACGCACCCAGCGTCGCCAGAATGCTTATGATAATTGATGATACTTACGCCTTTCAATAGGTTCATCAGCGTTATATCGCCCTTAACATTCGAGCGACACGCTGATGACTTGATACCAGTGGGGAATTTCGGCAATTCCAGCGTTTAGCATTCAGAAACATCGCACTTTCTTCACCAACTTCACTCAGCCTGAGCAAATCAGAGGGCACAGTGAGAGCAGGATGGCAAGTGTGGCTTACATCACGAGATGTGTTACATTCCACATTCGTCGCCGTCGTCGTGTGCGCGACATTCCACCGCCCCTCGCTGCTCTGTAATGAAATTAGCCAAACGTGGATCGTTTAGTTAAATTAGTTTGGAAATTTAGTGGGGCGCGCGTGGTGAGATGGTTATGGTTGATTAAAATCGGGAATGGTGCGGATAACGATTGCATGTGCCACAAACATAACTGATATCACCAGCCCACCGCCACAATGGCGTGTTGTTAAAGGGCGGATATACGTTTTGATTCTGGGTATAATTATGTGCGTGTGTGTTTTACTTCTAATCGGGCTAATTGCGTAATAAACTCGCCTAATTATTGTGTTTGAGCCGTTGCGGTGTGTTCGAGATTAAGAGGTTAATTAATTATCATCGTAAATTTATTATATTCAATTTAATTTTGTAAAATTAGTCATAAATGTACGAATATTATTACTTTTTTTTAAATTCAAAAGTATATAATTTTAAAACTTTGCTTATAATAAATATAATTTGGATTGCGATGTAAATTTTATGATGTTTTTTTTGGAGCGGTTACTTACCAGCCTACCAGCACTGTGGTGTTACTTATTGTATAGTGACGATCCAGGGGGCAAGGTAGTGAAGAGTACTGAAGGAGGCTGTCGGCGCGATGGACTGAAATTTCAGTCGGTTAAAAGCTTAAGGTTAAAAGCCTGCTGTCTATCTCCGATCCAATTTAAAATATACAATGAGAATGCATTATGTCTGACAGCCGTTTATACACCCTGCAATTTGCAGATGATCAACTAATTATTGCACAAAGCCTAGACGACGTTGAATACATGCCCAGAAAACGTATAGAGTAGTATAAGAAATGGGGTTAATATATGAATTCGTAAGACAAAGTACTGTGTGTAGGGGAACAGCTAGAAGATTTACAACTAACCACTGGTGAATCAATCGAACAATGGCAGCAATAACATCCCTTGGCAATGTTATTTTGAATGGTACCAGGGACACGTTAAACATACGGCCCAGACCAATTCAAGCCAAGAAGCTAATAGGTAACCGAAACTGCATTTGGTAGTCAGAAACAATAACAAAGAGATCTACAACTCGCTAGTCCTCCTAACATAAGGTCCAAAAACATGATTTATAACTCCAAATGTTAGATAAAAGCTAAAATGTATTGGATAAATGACTTCATAGGCGATCACCAATGTACATGTAGAGAGGATGAACGTATCCAGATTGACTCATCACAATCCATGGTGTCCTTCTCGCGGTGTCCGTTTGCAGTCTTTCTCTATATGTAAATGTTCTTCTCGTTTGTGGTGAGGTGTCTCCATACTGATATATTGCACCTCCATCAGGTCTGACCTAACTCCTATCGCTCTTACAGTCCTTTTGACTTGCCAGTCGTGAGCAATTGAACCTTAATTGCTGAGGATAAACAGCCATGCTGTGCAATAGGTTACCTTGATGGAAAACCATTATCATTTTTAAGCATTTAAACCCCACCGACTTGGAATAATAGACGGTTACATTGTTGTCAAGCCACTAAAACCATATATCGTTCCACCAATAAAGGGATTTTATAAATTCGTTTACAAAATGTGTAGTGTAGTAGCACAATTCCTAGGATCCTCTGAATACCGCATTGGTGCTCCCAGAGTCAAATTCTAAAGGCGGTCAGCACAATGGCTCCAGCAACTATGCTGAAATCAGTGGCTGTCGTAATAGAAGTCTTCTTCACCGTATTCCAGGGCATCGATCTATTCAAAGGGAATCACATATGCTCACAGATATAAATCTTTAAGAGCGTAAACCTCGCCCATTCAGCATAAGTTCGGTTGAAAGAAGAAATTTAGGAAATGAAAGTATATCGTTATGTAAATCCTATTTTCGGGTTATGCCTCACTATAATAATCTGTTATGTTTTTAATCTTAAGTAAATTTTACATTTAACCAAGGTACTTTGAACGTTTATATGTAACGGCAATTAACTAACGATAATACTGAAATTCACTACAATTATGAACACATATTTTCACATATAAACACATATATTTGTAAACAGTAATCGTTGTAAACTATCCTTCCACAATAGTTAATATAAATTTTATTACGCTCCTGAAAACTTTTTTACTCCAATGAAACGAAGTCCTAAATAAAAATGATATATATTTATTATGTAATAAATATCTATTATGTAATATCCACGGGAAGATTTCTATCTTGCACTTTACATATTGCAACTGCTAGAATTTTCCCCGCTCAATCCTATATAAAAGTATAATCTACTCAGGTTTCTATTATTGGAAAAATTGGTTACCATACGAATCGGAGAAAAGGGGAATGCATTTGAATGAAATTTGATTAACTCTCTATAAAGTATATTAACTTTTCAGGCTTATACAGAGTAAAATACATACAGGATAATGTTAATAATTAAAGTAAAAGAAGACAATATTTGCAAGAATAATTAATTGAAATAATCAACAACCTTTTCCTACCACATAGTGGTGTAAGGGATTAGTAACTTTCTCCCGACCCCGATCCTGTCTCGCCACTGATGGTACTGTCTGAACTCTTTGTGCGTATGGGTTTTTTTCCGGGGCCGTTGCAAGCGAATCGCCCAACCTTCGTTCGCGTCTCAACAGTGAAGTCAGGAGGTCGCGGACAGCGCCGCAGCCGCTTGTTGAGTGCACAGACCAGTAACGTCTGACGTTGCTTAACTGCAGTGATCTAACGAGTATCCAGCTCCACAACGCGGCAAGTCGCCGCTCATATTTCAATTGATATTATTAGTTATTCGTAAATTTCTTTTGAATAGAACTAGTTTACTCTTACAAATGGACTGGGGGTTACTTTTACGATGTCAATAGTAAGTACCTGACTGGACTTATATTGTCATTATGAATGACCATACTTAATTACAACAAGCCTTAATTATAACTTTAAGTGGCTGATTAGTATCTTTACTAGCTTATCCAGGTTTATTTATTCATCATCCCTTTACTCCCCATATAATCATTTAAAGATTAAATGGGGCGTAAAAGGATGTAAATTCTTTTTTAAAAATATGTTCCGGAGGACTCTGAAATTGGTCCCAAAGTCAAATAGTACTATGGGATGTATTCAACATACTAAAGTTAATCCCATCCTGCAATGTATAGCACAACCCATTCAAATAATGATATCACCGTGAAAAAGCAATATGGTAGAAAAACAAGAAAATTGACCATGTTCTGCAGGTCGCCTATTGTTGTCATGTGGTAAATATAAAGAAAATGGTTTTAATAATTAATTGGTGGTGTGCAAATCTGATATTCAGATGAAAAAGTAAGAAATACAGCTTAGTTACAGTTAAACTTGTAATTTTTATCGCGTCCTTGGACATGCCATCATGTTCTTGGAGCAGTATCTTTCATTTTTTCCCTAAGAATATTGGATTTTACCACACTATTTAATTATTTAAATCATTTTGTTTATATTTGCCAAGGGATAACAATATGCGACCTGTAGAACATGGTCAAATGTCTTGTTTTCTTTTTATAATGCTTGATTTACTTTGATAACATTATTTGAGTGGGTTATGCTATTCATTGCAGGATGCGAATAACTTTATTTTGTTTTGTGCATCCCGTAGCTGCTATTTGACATGGGTACAAATTTCAGAGACCTCCGGAACATATTTTTTTAATCGTTTTTCACGTTGCTATATGTCAAATTATAGAAAAACAATGTAAAACTCTTTTTCTCTTCCGAAATGTAGAAGGCTGCAGGATGAGTCTCACATTATCTAATAAAGTACATCTCATAGTATAATGATGCCAAGGCACCATTTTTTAAGTACACTGGAACATGCTTTTTTCTCTGTTTATCTTTGTTTTATTTTAATTGCACAAGACATGCCATTTTCGAATTGTGGCAGAACATTTCAGGGTGCCAAATCTTCTGAAACATTTGTTAATTTAAGTTTTTTTTGCTTTGTATGAAAATCTGTAAAATAGCACAATTTTAGCACGATAAGACCACTCATTTCAGTATGAGAGATGTCCCATTTCATCAAGTACATCTCATATT
>JAODAC010018280.1:0-20473 GCA_027575185.1 Mimaenictus wilsoni | reverse complement strand
TGTTTTTCTCTTGTAACATTTTCCCTTTCTATACTTTCACCCTTTTTCTTCTGGCACTCAGCCACCCTGGGCATTTCCTTCAATCCCATATATGCTCTGTGCTCTCACCACCCCATTCTCAGATATTGTACATCTCATGTACTCTACACCCATCCATACCTTTCGCCCCCTTATGTCCCACACCTCGTCTTAGCCATCAGCCGTATTTCCTACAAACTCAACCTTTTACTGGCCATATAAGTAGGCTTACCTTCTAGAACCTGAATGCGATGGTATAGCGGGTTGTATGTACTCTCTTTTTGAATTAGCCTTGACGAATCTGGTATTCTACCTCTTTATCCCTTCTCTTTAAATGCTGTTCAAGGGCTCTTTCCTCTACCATACACGATATACGAACTTTCTTTGATCTTTCCACACACACTCCCCTTAGTTAGTTAGTCTCATTCACCATTCCTATACATTCTTTACCATTCGACTATTATCCATCCGACTCAACCTCTTCTCGTATCTCGCTACCAAACTTACTGCTCACTGGCTTCCACTTCAGACTAATTTATAGGGTGAAATCGACCAATACCATCCACCGTCAATCACCCTACATTCTTTTTTTTAAATCTCCCCCATTAAATAAGACTACTCTTATCAATCTCAACTCAAAACATGCAAATCAGAAAACTAAAGCGCCGTTGGCTATATCAACGAATCACATCATACTACCGTCAGAATAAAACATATTGTCACATTTCTTTACATCATCAGTCTGAAGGGGTAACATCAGGGAGTTTAGATTCAAACTGTACAAACTTATTTATTAAACAAGGGGTGTTCAGACAAGTATTGCGCTCATCACCAATGACTTTGCCCTACAACTGCGGAGTAAAGTATCCTGATTGGTTTATTTTCCCCCAGTTTTTAATTCCTTCATTCTCCCCCTTTTCTTTCGTCCCGCACAGACTAATTTACATAATCTCCCCCTCGTCAGCATTAAAAGAGGGTGGGATCAACCAATAGTATGCCACCCTTAGTCACCCTAAATACCACCCTCTTTTTAATCTCCCCCATTAAAAAAGACCAATCACAGCTCAAAATATCTCTAACATTATCAACCAAAAAAGAAGGCGTTCACTATTTCAACGAATTACATCATACTATCCTCAGAATTATACATATTTCCACATTTCTTAACATCATCAGTCTGAAGGGGTAACATCAGGGAGTTTAGATTCAAACTGTACAAACTTATTTATTAAACAAGGGGTGTTCAGACAAGTATTGCGCTCATCACCAATGACTTTGCCCTACAACTGCGGAGTAAAGTATCCTGATTGGTTTATTTTCCCCCAGTTTTTAATTCCTTCATTCTCCCCCTTTTCTTTCATCACTCACAGACTAATTTACATAATCTCCCCCTCGTCAGCATTAAAAGAGGGTGGGATCAACCAATAGTATGCCATCCTTAGTCACTCTAAATACCACCCTCTTTTTAATCTCCCCCATTAAAAAAGACCAATCACAGCTCAAAATATCTCTAACATTATGAACCATAAAAGGAGGCGTTCGCTATTTCAACGAATTACATCATACTATCCTCAGTATTATACATATTTCCACATTTCTTAACATCATCAGTCTGAGGGGATAACATCAGGGAGTTTAGAGTCAAACTGAACAAACTCATTTATTATATTCAACGATTTATTTGTTGATAATTATGTAAAGGCCAAATTATAAATTGTGTCCCCCATTCATTGACATTTTCTCTCCCATTTTTTACAGCAAATCTGATGGTCATCTACCAACAAAAACATCATTAACCATTAGCATTTTTCTTACAACTTAAAACTTTACTTAACATACATTCTGGTGAAATATCAGGAATATTACATCTATTATGATTTGTCCTGAGTATTTCGTCCAAAAACTCCAAACTGTCCTGTGGGTCAACCGATATTGGAACTGCTGGAGAGTCACTAATACATTTTCCACTGATAATCCCAGTAAAACTTAGTAGGACCATCCACATATAAAATGACATCTTCATTCTGGAAAGAACCACTTTACGGAAACGGAACAGACAGAGTCATGGGAAGACTGAATTTTGGGAATATATACCCGTTTTGATTTATCATCATACCCAAAACAGGATTATAAACATGTTAAATTGAGCTAGAGAGAAACATGAACTGAAAAATTGTACTTCCGAAGTGAAATGGCTCGAATTAATATGTAATATATCATAGAGTATTATAGTTAATGTGTGATGCTAGGTGTAGTCCCAGAAGAACAATGCATCATGAAATGCTTCATTCGTTTTCAATTTCATGCTATAATAACAAAAAATAAGGTATAAATTGGATTTTCAACGTTCTTCCTCATTTATATCCGCTTCTCAGTAGATTTTTACAATGAGGATTACTTGTTTTCAATTGGAGACGCTTATTTTTCTCTATTTATCTTCCTGACACCCAGTAAAATGTTATCAAGTTTGATTTTCAACCAAGAAACGGTAGATATTTTCTATATAAATAGTCTGTGGGGACTTTGTTTGAGGGGTAACCAAAAAAGTTTATGTTTTCCACACATTTCCTTTCAGAATTTCACAATTTCTTTTCAGATTTTAGCTAGTTTAAGAAGAGGGTGACTTGATTCAAATTGGGACGGCTCTCTTCCCCTTACTTCTTTTTTTGGCGGTCAATTATGACTTGTATTCTATGAGGGACCCCAATTTCTTTCTATTTATCTTCCTGACATCCAATGAAATATCCTCAAGTTTGATTTTCTAACAAGATATATGCTATATATTAGCCTGTTTCTCTGACGGCCAATTAATGCCATTTTTCTGTGTTTCTATTCAGTTCTCATCAGATAGTTTATTACGAGTGCCTTGTATTCCAATGGGACGCGAATTTCTCGCTTGTTATCTTCCGAACACCCTTTTAAATGTTATCAAGTTTGATTTTCAACCAAAAAGCGGGAGATATTTGCTATTTAACTAGTCTGTGGTGACTTTGTTTGAGGGGTAACCAAGAAAGTTTATGTTTTCCACACATTTCCTTTCAGAATTTCACAATTTCTTTTCAGATTTTAGCTAGCTTAAAAAGAGGGTGACTTGATTCAAATTGGGACGGCTCTCTCCCCCTTACTTCTTTTTCTGGTGGTCAATTATGACTTGTATTCTATGAGGGACCCCAATTTCTTTCTATTTATCTTCCTGACATCCAATGAAATGTCCTCAAGTTTGATTTTCTAACGAGATATATGCTATATATTGGCCTGTTTCTCTGACGGCCAATTAATGCCATTTTTCTGTGTTTCTATTCAGTTCTCATCAGATAGTTTATTACGAGTGCCTTGTATTCCAATGGGACGCGAATTTCTCGCTTGTTATCTTCCGAACACCCTTTTAAATGTTATCAAATTTGATTTTCAACCAAAAAGCGGTAGATATTTGCTATTTAACTTGTCTGTGGGGGCCTTGTTTGAGTGATAACCAATGAGAGTTTATGTATTCTCCCCCCCTAATTATTTTCAGGCCCGAAGTAGTTTGAAAAAGAGGGTGATTTGATTCAATAAAAGGGCCGTCTTTAGTTCTTAGTCTTAGTCTTAGTTCTTTTTCTGACAATCAATTATTGTTATTCTCCCCTGTTTCTATCCACTTCTCTAAAGATAGTTCATTAAGGGTGACTTTTATTCATTTAGGGACGCGAATTTCTCCCAATCTATCTTTCTGATTGCCAATAAAATGGTACTCAAGTTTGATTTTCTAACAATAAACGCAAGATATTTGCTATATACTAGTCTGTGGGGACTTTGTTTGAGTGATAACCAATGAGTGTTTATGTATTCTCCCCCTAATTATTTTCAGACCCGAAGTAGTTTGAAAAAGAGGGTGATTTGATTCGATAAGAGACGGCCCCTTAGTTCCTTTTCTGACGACCAATTATTGTCATTCTCCCCTGTTTCTATCCACTTCTCTAAAGATAGTTCATTAAGGGTGACTTTTATTCATTTAGGGACGCGAATTTCTCCCAATCTATCTTTCTGATTGCCAATAAAATGGTACTCAAGTTTGATTTGCTAACAAGAAACGCAAGATATTTGCTATATACTAGTCTGTGGGGACCTTGTTTGAGTGATATCCAATGAGTGTTTATGTGTTTTCCCCCTAATTATTTTCAGGTCCCAAGTGGTTTGAAAAAGAGGGTGATTTGATTCGGTTAGGGACGGCTCTTTCCCCTTACTTCTTTATCTGACGACCAATTATTGGTATTCTCCCATGTTTCTAGCCATTTCCCAACAGATAGTTCAATGCGGTTGACTTGTATGCAATAAAAACGGTTCTCTCCCCTTATTTCTTTCCCTGACGACCAATTATTGGCATTATCCCCTATTTATATCCACTTCTCAACACATATTTCAATGAAGGTGACTTGTATTCAAGTAGGGACGCTCATTTCCATCTATTTATCTACTTTATGCTGAAGGGATTCCTGTCAAATCAAGTGTGAGAACTCGACTGAGATTCATACCCTCTATTTTCTATACCATCCATCTTCACCTCGTCCATCTAGTTTTCCAAACTACCTTTGGCCAATCCGAGCACACCCCGCTTACCACTCGCTCTTTTTCAACATCTACAAAATGTGCGTGGAAATGTTAACCTTATGCACTGTACCAAAATATCTGTGCTGCACATGTTGCGCCTCACATATTTCAAGCCTCCCCTATCTATGGGGGTTCCGTTGTCAGACAGAACACATCACCGTTTTCTTACAAGTCACCCTAATCGCTAAATGTGTATGTTATAAATACATAGACCGTGTAGTTCTTTATACATATCTCTTAAAAATATGTCTTAAAAAATTCATAGAAATTTGGTGAGGCACATGATGAAGAAATTCCCAAGATTCCCCCTTTTTCTTTTCAGATTTTAGGTCGTTTGAAAAAGGGAGTGTCTTAATTCGATTAGGGACGGCGCTCTACTCCTTATTTCTTTCTCCGACGATCAATTATTGATATTCTCCCCTCTTTATATACACTTCTCAGGGAATAATTTGAAGAGGGCGACTTTTATTCAATTAGGGACGGCTCTCTCCCCCTTATTTATTCCTCCGACGACTAATTATTGGTATTTATATCCAATTCTCTTCAGATATTTTCTTAAAGGTGACTTGTATTAATTTTGAGACTCCTCCTATTTATCTTCCGGCCACCCAATCAAATGTTCCCAATTCCAAACCAATAGAAAACCACTACTTGATAATAAAGTTAGTCTAACGATTGAAATGAAACATCCTAAAGTTTTGATGAATGTTCGTTATTTATTGGGAATAGAACAATAATATAATATACATGTTCGATATTCTTGGGTTACATTGATGAAGCTACGCCATGGTTGACATGCGAAGATTGGCTATGACTTTTTATTAACGTTGACGACGCGTGGTGCGCGGAGGACCCAGTCATACTAGCGCCCATACCTCCCATACCTCCCATGGTACCCATACCTCCTATGGCACCCATCGATCCCATAGATCCCATGGCACCCATAGATCCCATTCCACCCATTGATCCCGTGGAACCCATTCCGCCCATAGATCCCATGGCACCCATTGATCCCATTCCACTCATAGATCCCATGGAACCCATTGAACTCATTCCACCCATAGATCCCATGGAACCCGTTGATCCCATTTCGCCCATTGATCCCATGGAACCCGTTGATCCCATTCCGCCCATTGATCCCATGGCACCCATTGATCCCATTCCGCCCATTGATCCCATAGCACCTATTGATTCCATTCCACCCATAGATCCCATGGAACCCGTTGATCCTATTCCGCCCATTGATCCCATGGCACCCATTGATCCCATTCCGCCCATTGATCCCGTGGAACCCATTTGGTGCATAGACCCCATGGCACCCATTGATCCCATTCCACTCATAGATCCCATGGAACCCATTGAACTCATTCCACCCATAGATCCCATGGAACTCGTTGATCCCATTCCGCCCATTGATCCCATGGCACCCATTGATCCCATTCCACCCATAGATCCCATGGAACCCATTGATCTCATGGCATCCATCGAACCCATAGCCCCAATGGAACCCGCAGACCCTAGAGAACCCATGGAACCCATAGACCCCATAGAACCCATAGAATTCATATGATGATCCATTGCAAATCCATGCAGATCAGGCCGGGAACAATCTAGATGATCAAGGTCGTCTTCAAAGATAAGCCCCATGCCAGGAACGGGATGATTGGCATACGCCATAATCGCCGATGTGATCTCAGGACCCAGCAGTGATAGGTACCTTTCGTCAATGCAGACCATCGTACTATAAGCTGAAATGATTACCATGTTAGAAAATGGAAATAATTATCGTGTTTCTAGATCTATGGTGTTTCTACTGGATGTACCTTACCTTGTGGTTCAATCGTATGGATCTGAGCATTGTACGATTGGTATTCCTCCGAAACCGGGTATTGGCCTTCCATTTGTTGCAGCCCCGGAGAGTAGGAGGCGGGTCTGTCTTGGTAGCTCGGAGTCATGGCGGGGGCATTCGTCTGGAGACCCGGAGACACACTGGCTGGACTCATCTGGAATCCGGGATCCACATTGGGCCACGCCATGACGGCAGGGCTCGTTTGGAGTCCCGGAGTCATAGCACCAGAACCCATCTGGAGGCTCGGAGACATGGCGGCAGGAGTCGCCTGGAGACTAGGAGTCATAGCCGGTTGAGCCATTTGGAGTCCTGGTGTCATGGCGGCTGGACTCGCTTGTAGTCCCGGTGTCAAACCGGCGGAACCTACCTGGAGTTCCGGAGTGTATCCACCGATGTTCCCTTGAAGTCCCGGACTGTAGCCACCGACACTCCCTTGGAGAGCCGGAGTATACCCGCCGGCAGCGACACCCCCTTGGAGTCCTGGATTGTAATATTGTTGTTGTTGTTGTTGTTGACCATAAGGAGTCTCATAGTCCGAGGATTGATAATTATGATGATGATGTTTTTGCTGATAATGCTTAAATTCTTGATGATGAGTCTGATAATTGTTCATACCAGTGTTCAGGCCTTGTTGATAGTAAGGTTGTTGTACTGGATTAAGTTGTTGTTGTTGTTGAAGAGGTGATGCTGCATAATAAGGCGAGCTATCCCAATGTGGATGATTTTCCATGTACTCAGGGAAAACGCCTCCATAATAAGGAACATCTACCGAAGGTTGATACGCCGCCGGAGACACATCATAGTGTAGAGAAGCATGGGGATCTGCCTCCAGTCTCGAAGCGCAGGCCAAAGGATCCCCATAACCATGGTAATTTCCATGGCTATAGGCGATCGTGGTGATGAGAGCCAATGTACAGACACCGATTATCTTCATGATTACCATGAACTAACTTGATCTGACTACTTTCCGACTAACTCCTTTTATACACACAGCCAAATGGCTCTTTTTTTTTAATAATCAGCTAGTTAACGACGGCAAATGGGCTACATGGAAATTATAATCACTTCCGTCTTGATAAAAAATGAGAACAATACAACGATTGAATATTCAATATTTATTTTCGTCAGTAATTGAGGTGCGACAGGTGCGGCTGATTCACAATTTGCGTTATGGTGGGCGTTTCTTTCGGGGGCGGCAGGATGGGACGTGGGGTGTTCTCTGCTGATTAGGGGTTGGAGTTAATAGTAGTTGTGGTGCATGAAAGGATGACCTCCGCCCATTCCCATTCCACCACCGCCCATCATTCCACCGCCATACATTCCACCGCCATACATTCCACCCCCAAGCATTCCGCCGGGGTGGTAACCTCTAGAGTAGCCAGAGTAATGTCGCACATGGCGAGGTAACATGAAGGACTTTCGTTCTGCCTCAGACTTGTCCCCCTTCTCGTCCCCTTCTTCGTCCTCGCTCTCGTCATCATCGCCTTCGTCTTCGTCCTCCTCATCATCCTCGTCTTCATCGCTGTCCTCGTCCGACGACGCCGACCCCGAAGACCCCGACGATGAATCACCCTCATCCCCGTCCTTCGTCGGGTCTGGATGCAGCGTTATGGGCGGCAAACCGGGCACAGGCTGGTTATACAAATTAATTATCTTTTGCTCAAATTCTGGCCTCATTTTGCTGAAATACCGTGTATCTAAGCATAGCGTTGTGGGGGAACCTAAAAATAGGAGCAGTTTTACCATAAACATCCCATGGATTCATTTTGTATAGATTACTCTAAATTATGTGTAGATAGTTCAGTTAGTTTACTTTAGCTAATTTACTTTATTTTAAGTTTTTATTGAGCGGGGCCTGTTTCCCATAAACATCCCATAGAATAACAGCTGATGCAATATATTAAGATAAGTCTAGTTAAGTCTGGTTAGGTTTAATAGCTTTTCGTAGGATAAATTAAGAGACGTTTATTTTCCCCTAAAAATCCCATACTAAAATTATACATTGATTTTTCATACATTTCTTTGGTTTATGTCCAGGAAATCTCATTAGCTCATATTAGATTAATTTAAAAAGTTGTGAGTTTTCCGTAAATATTGCATAGAAAAGCAATACCCATAGATTAACTTAAATTACGTGCAGTTAGTCATGTTATGTTATATTAATTTGATTTACTTGAAGTTTTCTTTAGTTTATGTTTAGGAAGTCCCATTAGCTCATATTAGCTCAACTTAAAAAATGGTGGGTTTTCCCATAAACATTCCATAGATAAGATACCTTAAATTACGTGCAGTTAGCCCCAGTTTGTTATGTTATTATGATTTATTTGAAGTTTTCATTAAGAGAGACAAGTTTCCCATAAACAACTCATAGAATAACAACTGATGAAATATGTTAAGATAAGTCTAGTTAAGTCTGGTTAGGTTTAATAGCTTTTCGATGGATAAATTAAGAGAGGTTTAATTATCCCATAAAAATCCCATAGCAAAATTATACATTGATTTTAATACATTTCTTTGGTTTATGTCTAGGAAGTCACATTAGCTCATATTAGCTAAATTTAAATAGTGGTGGGTTTTCCCATAAACATTCCATAGATAAGAAATACCCATAGATTACCTTAAATTATGTGCAGTTAGCCCCGTTATGTTATGTTATTATGATTTATTTGAAGTTTTTAATAAGAGAGACAAGATTCCCATAAACATCCCATAGAAGAACAACTGATGCAATACGTTAGTTGAATTGAGGAACAATTGAGAGCGTGGTAAGAGGGAAAAGAAGAGGAATCAAGGATATACAGATACAGATAAGGCAAAACCGAATCATACTCAACCTGAGCATGTTAAATTAAGTTGGCCTTCTATTCCCATAAAAATCCCATAGAAAACTTGACATAGATTAGTTTAATATACGACGATAAACTAAATTAGCCTAATTCAGAAAGAGGGCCATTTTCCCATATACATGCCGTAGATAACACATCCCCATAGATATTAAATAATGCTTATTGTTAGTTAGTTCAGTTATGTTATATTAGTTTATTTTAAGTTTTTATTAATTGTAAGAGAGATAAGTTTCCCATAAACATCCCATAGAAGAACAAGTGATACCTTACCTTAACTTAAGTCCAGTTAGATTTAATAGCTTTTTGTAGGTGAAATTAAATGACTTCATTTTCCCATAAAAATCCCATAGACATGTCTTACATTGATTACTTTAGTTTACGACTAGTGCACGTATATTAAATTGCCTTAATTAGAAGAGGGGCCTTTTCCCATAAACACCCAATAGATAACAAATCCACATAGATTATATTAAATTATGATTAGTTAGGTAAGTTCAGTTATGTTATATTTGTTTATTTTATGTTTTCAATAAAATAGACAAATTTCCCATAAAAATCCCGTAGAAGAACAACTGATACCTTACCTTAGCTTAAGTCAAGTCAGATTTAAATGACTTTTTGTAGGTTAAATTAAAAGACTTCATTTTCCCATAAAAATCCCATAGGACAATTTTATATACATTACTTTGGCTTATGACCAAATAGACCCGTTAGGTTTAAATCATCTAATTTTAGTTAGGGCCAGTTCTCCCATAAACATCCCATAGGTAAGAAAATCACATAGATTAGTTCTGCTATGTTATGTTACGTTAGTTTATTTTAAATGTTTATTAAAAGAAACCAATTTGCCATAAACTTACCATACGTACTTCATGTATAAATATTTTCAGTCACATCTGTGCTGGACAATCCCTGCACGCCCCTAGTAAAAAAACCCATTTTTCCATAAACATTCCATGGAACCGATACATTATTACCGATAAATTACCTTAATTTATCTCCAGTAATGTTAAAGTAGCTTATTGTATGTTAAATTATATGAACTTGGTTTTCCCATAAAAAAATCCCATAGATATGAATATATGAACACCATAAACATACCAAGGTTACGATTACATACATTCAGGTAGTCTTATTAGGTTAAAGTACCTTATTTTAGGTTATATTAAGCGAATGTAGTTTTCCCATAAATATCCCATAGCATGTTTTGGTCTAGAATGTTTAAAATTTAGTGTGTTTCCCACAGTTTTCTCAAGGAGCACCTCAGTAGTTACTTAAGTTAGGCAGTTAGATCCAATTTGGTAAAAGTTAGGTTAGGGTTGATTAAGACTTAGGATCTGATGAGAAATACTTACTGTTAGCAAGGTCTTCAGGCAGACACTCATTAAGGGTAGGATCATCACTTTTGGTAAAGCCCACCATGAGCAGGACCAACAAGGGACTCAGGAACTTGGACATGGTTGATTGGTCCTTCGATGTTCCTCAGAAACCAAGTGGAATACTGCTTCAGTTTAGCTGAATTTTATATTCCCCGCATGGATTTCAATACACCATACATGGCATATTCATCAGTTGTTATTGGTTGATTCGGTATGCATCGTTAACGTACACGCGCCAATAACGACTCGGTACTTAAACCAATCGCAGTTTGTACAAATATGGAACAATTCGTAGTTAACCGGGCAAAGCAATTATTTACTCGGGTTGATATTTATAGAATGCACCGAGAAATCACTATTGCGGGGATTTGTCTGTGCTATATCGCCATCCCCTTGTATCGAGCCACCCTAGATGCAAGGGGGTGGAGTTATAGTAGAGATGAATAAACCACGCCCCTGTTTCTTTCGTATCCAAGAGTGGTTTAGGGTGTAATAAGGAAAGATAGTATATTTATATATGTATATTTTCGAAAAGAAATAGGAATTTATGATTGGCTCCTCCCCTTTTGGTAATTAACTCCTCTTACTTTGGGTAATTAGTAGCTATATGGCATTTGTCTCTGCTCATTGGCAGGACCGGTAAGACTGCCAGTTGCAGGACCGGCAAAACTGCCCATTGGAGAATCACCATAACCATCACCTTGAGGACCACCAAGGCCGTTACTTGCAGGACCACCATAGCCATCAGGAGGGCCACCAAAGCTACCACCAGGAGGGCCACCATAACCACCACCAGGAGGTACACCAAACCCACACAATGGGGGACCACGAATGCCACCACCTGGAAAGCCACCAAGAAGGTCTCTACACTCTTGTATCAAGCCACTCTAGATACAAGTGGGCGGAGTTATACCACAGATGAATAAACCACGTCACTGCTTCTTTAGATTTTAACGAATAGTTTCGGGTGAAATAAAGAAAGACAGATGCTTCATATATATATATTTTCGAAAAGAAATAGGGAATTGTGTCCTGTTTGGCTCCTCCCCTTTTGGTAATTAACTCCTCCTACTTTGGGTAATTAGTACCCACATGGCATTTGTCTCGGCCCATTAGGAGGAGCGGTAAGACTGCCCATTGGAGGACCACCATAACCACCGCCTGGAGGACCATCATGGCCGCTACTTGGAGGTCCATAGCCACAAGGGGGGCTACCGAAACTATCACTAGGAGGGCCCCAAAAACCACCACCAGGAGGTCCACCAAACTCGCCCATTTGAGGACCATCAAAGCTACCAACAAAGCCACCACCTGGAAAGCCACCAAGAGGGTCTCCTCCTTTCTGTATCGAGCCACCCTAGATGCAAGTGGGTGGAGTTAGGCCACAGACGAATAAACCACGCTCCTGTTTCTTTAAAGTTTGCAAGAGTTTGGGCTGTAATAAAAAAATGATAGATGCTTCATGTATGTGTATTTTCAACAAGAAATAGGAAATTATGTTTTGCTTGGCTCCTCCCGTTTTGGTAATTAACTCCTCCTTCTTTGCGTAATTAGTAGCCATATACCATTTGTCTCTGCCCATTGGCAGGACCGACAAAACTGCCCATTGGAGGACCACCATAACCACCACCTGGAGGACCACCAAGACCGCTATTTGGAGAGCCACCAAAGCCACCACCAGGAGGGCCACCAAAACCACCCATTGGAAGACCACCGAAGCCCCCACCTGGAGGGCCACCAAAACCACCCATTGGAGGACCACCGAAGCCCCCACCTGGAGGACCACCAAGAGGAAGGCCACCAGGACCGCCAAATGAGCTGGGACCGCCCCCAAAACCCCCGCCACCCATCGGTGATTGCCCCGGTGAATGCAGCACCCAGATTGGTGCTAAACCTGGCACGCCCTCCTCAAAGAAATTAGCGAATGTCTCCTTCACGTGCGGATCGATAAGGTCAAAGTAGCGGACATCCATACAAACAGTCGTACCACCATTCTCATCCGGACCTTACAAACGTACCCAAAATGAAATGTTAAAATACCACGTTAAAAAACCACGCCCTCTCCAATAACTTACTAGAATATGGATGTTGAGGTGGATGCATATTTGACTGCTGATTTGGGTGCTGGCTTGGGTACTGATTAGTCGCTAAAATTAAACAAATTTTAACCAACCCTTGTTTAACTTTCTTACAAAGCTGACTTACAATAGGGCAGCCCCGTCGGTGAATAGGGCGGAGCTAAAACATATAAAACACACCTGTTAATACGATTGGTAGACGCAGTAAACGCACTACCTCACATTGATACGACGATGACACTGCGCAGATTTGGGCGTGACTAATGCTCGTCAGTGCGAAGACGAGCAGGATAGCCGCGTCCATCATTGGTGGATGAGTGCGCATAGTCGTTATCATCGCGACGACAAGCTGCTATCAGGCGGCGCGCAACGATGGCGGTCATTATTTTGATGAGCTTTTTATATGAAGGCATTTTCTCCAATTATGAACGGTTTACTGTTTGTTTTGCATTATTTCAATGAAATAATCTTTAAGTACATGATTAAGGTAGGGGCTTATCCTGTGTTTGGCGGCGCCGTAAATTGGAAAGTAAATGAGAATCGCGAAATGGCATAATCGAAAAAATACCAAAACCAATTTGCCCAACTTTAATTAAGCCCTCGCAGCATTCAACAAACGTTCATTTGACTTTTTATTGCGTTATTATTACAGAGATAATTAGTGTTGCTTTTTTTAATAGCCCGTGGATTGGGCGTGGGTTAATGAAAAGAGGAGGTTCTGAAGTTTGCTTATTTTGTTACTATCTCATTTTTTAGGTTTCTTAGGTTTCTCATGGTTTTCTTCTGTCCTTTTTTTAATTCGTAAGTGGGCGTGGTTTGAAGGACCACCTTAAATATACGCGAGGTTTTTCAGACAGTTTTATTTTGTCATTTTCTAATTGATCACTCGCTCTGACAAATTAGAAAAGGGGAGTGACCAATTAGAAAACTCAGAAGGAACACCATAGAATAGTTGAGGTTTTTCAGGTAGTTTTATTTTACACGTATAACTCTTTTAAAAGTTTTTCAATGCTATCTATTCGAGTTTTTCGATTGGCCATAGGGCGTGGTCTGAAGAAACCAATCATATTCTTCAAATTATTAATTGTGTTACTATGACCTTTTTTGTAAGGTTTTTCCTTTGTTATCGTCTGTTCTTTTTTGATTCGACAGTGGGCGTGGTTTGAAAAACCTTTATAAAGTTAAGGGAGTTTCTTAGGATAGCTTTATTTTGATATTATAACGTTCTTCTTTAGTTTTCCATTAATTTTCTTTTTGAGTTTATTTGATTGGTCGGTGGGCGTAGTCTCAAGGAACACACTTTAGAAAAGGCGAAGAGACAATCTGAAGGTCTTTTAAAAAATTCGAATTTAGTTTTCCAATTAAATCTTCTCGAGTTTTTCGATTGGTCGTAGGGTCGGAGGGCGTGATCTGAAGAACCAACCTTCAAAATATGGGAAGTTCTTCAGATTGCTTATTTTGTTACTATGACCTTTTTCTACGGTGTTTCCTTTGTTATCGTCAGTTTGTTTTTGATTCGTCAGGAGGCGTGGTCTGAAGAAATACCTTACATTTAAGTAAGTTTCTTCAGATAGATTTATTTTGCCATTAAACGTTCTCCTTTAATTTTCAGGTAGTGTAGTCCAAATACGTATATTGTATCCCTGCATTCCTGCACACATTTTATGTCACGCCCACTTTCTCTAAAACTCCGCCCAAATATTATTTTAACAAGGGTAGTTAAACATTATTTCCTTATATTCCTTGATAATAAAAGGTCGAAGAAATATAGATTTTGTGTCCATTCTCAGTTTTCTATGGCACGTCCATCTTAACGATAACGCCTCCCACAAATTATTTTACCTCCTCCTAAATATTATATACACTTCCATTTCAGGTAGTGTAGTCAAAGAACGCAAATAAAATCACTAAACTCCATCCTCACTTTTGTATGCCACGCCCATATTTTCAAAAAGTCTTCCTACCCAATATTTACACTTTCTTTGATAATATAATCAAGGTACGTTAACTCCCTCACCCCTTTTTATGTGACGTCCATTTGTAACGAAAACTCCTCCCACATTTTAACACCTTCCGTATATTATTTTCACTTACATCTTTTGTTAGTGTTATCAAGGGACGTAAAGAGTATCCCTACATTTCAATACCACGCCCACAATTTTGATAACTCCTCCTCCATATTTTTTTTCAAGGATGGAACAAGGAAGTCAATAAAATACATATCGATCAAAGTAAAATATTATTATTCAGGGAACGCTCCTATAGGTGTGGCCTATGCTTCGACTTTTTCCCCATCAAGCGGAAGTTCCTCGCGTTGAAGTACAGCTTCCCACCGGGATACTCCATGTCGTAGACCGACTTGCGACGACTCTTCCTATGCTTAGTTGTAGTTCTGGGAATGTGAATCACTGTTCTGCGTAGGGAACCGAAACTCCGCCTTGCCTTTTGCCACTTTCTCGCCTTTTTCACCCTTGACCCTTTCATCATCTTTCCCGGCTTTACCACGTTTGCCACCGTTATCAACCGTATCCCCCTACGTTTCTGCGATGCCCTCCGCATGTTGGTGAACCTTCGCCGATGTTTCTTCGTCTTCCTGGACCTATGCATCTGGAAACCTTTCCGCTTGGCTCCGCCCTCGTCATCTGAGTCGCTATCACCGCCTAGTTCCTCAGTGGAAGATGATGAATCTTCGTCATCTTCTGAGTCTTCGTCCGAATCCTCATCCTCATACTCCTCTGTATCATCATCCGCATCCTCATCTGTATCCTCATCCGTATCCTCATCCGTATCCTCATCCGTATCGTCCTTCGCGTCCTCATTCTCCTCTTCTTCACTCGATGACAATTCCTCATCATTCGATGACCCATCCTCCTCGCTTGATGCCGACTCATCACTCTCAGGCCCGCCCTTCTTCTCCTCAATCTCCCAATCAGGCTCGGGATGACTCAAGATATCATCCACCGCCAATTTGAAGCTGGAATCGATGTAGGGATACATCCTCGAATCCATGCATGCCACCGTGGGCTTCTCTGCACCAAGATATGGCTTAGGTTAAGTAAAGTTAAGCAAAAAGGAGGCGGTTCCGCAGAGAACTATGCTGCTGAGGTCCCGCCCTTTGCCTTATCACAATTTTCACTTACCAGGCACCATGACGACTTCGCTGTTCATCTCGGGCACGCAATTGGGGGCCATGCCTGGCACGAATGCCATGCCCGCAGGCAGCAGGACCACGAGGACCAACCAGCGCTGTACGGCCCACATCTCTCTCGCTGCCTTTTGCTCAATACCGACGCTGCAGTGCGCAGAACTAGCTTATATCGTCGCCGTTTTGTTCCATATTTGGTCGCAATAAAGCCTTCTTAATCTGGCTAAACGGTTCAATTTGGGCCTACATGCAGCCCGTTTACCCACATATGGTCACCATTTGTGCAAATTGGTTCATAATTTTTTGATTACTTTGATAATGGTCGACCATTTTCTTTAATACGCTATTTCTTTTTCGTAATCAGCTCACCTTTTACAGTTTACTGTACAACGAGCAACGAATGCTAGACATTTTTTGCGAGTGTGACAAATTGCATATCCTACGAGCGAAAAATGAGCATTCCGTTGCACTGATTTATAGATCTGAGGTTCCGATAACTAGTGGGAGAAGCTATTTATTGGAACCTCTAATCTTTTGATAACTCCACCCACTTTGGAGTTATTGGGAGAATTGGTCAAAATTCCTCCCACTTGTCTTTTACCACGTACCTTTCATAACTCCTCCTATGTTTATTAGAATTCTTCCTACTTTTATTATAACTGCTCCCACTCTAATCCCCCGACTTCTATTATGACTCCTCCCATATATATGATAACTCCTCCTACTTCTATTTAAACTCGTAGCTAACAAACATTCAAGCAATTATAATGCTCGAATGTTTATTAGAACTTCATCCTTATATATTCTAACTTTTACTGTTATCTTATCTATATCTCTTACTTTTATTATAGCTCCTCCCACATTTATTATAAACCCTCCCGATTTTATTTTACCTCGCTCCTTTACCCCATTTTATCTAAAAAAAAGAAAGTATAAGCTTAAAATTATTGCAGTTCGAAAAAGGAAATAGGGAGACTTTCGATAAAACTAAATAACTCCTTGATAGTAATTCCTCCCACTATTTATTTAAACCTCGGATCTTTTTGTAACTGCACCCATTTTGGGCTCGGTAATTTCTGAAATTCAGTAATGTAGTTATTGAAAGGAATTTGTTGTAACTCCTCCCACTTTTCTTCTAACTCCTACTTTCATAACTTCTCAATGTTTATTTGAACTTCTCTTACTTTTATTACTCAACTCACTATAGTCGCTCTTCCTTTCTATATTATAACTCCTCCCACATTGATTATTACTCCTCCTTTTATTTTAAATCGAGTTTACTAATTGCTCCAACGTTTATTTGCATTCTTCCCATATATATTTTTTAAATCCTCCCACATTTATTATAACTCATCTATTTTTTTTTAATTATAGCTCCTCCTACTTGTATTATATCTCCTACCATTTATAATATGATTCTTTTCACGTTTACAGCAACTCCTCCCTTTTTTATTGTAACTCATAATTATTATAACTCTTCCTCCTTACTTGGGTATAACTTTTCCCAATATTATTTAAAGTCATATCAATAACTCCTCCCACTATAATATAACTCCTCCCTCTTTTTTATAGTTCCTCCTCTTTTACTCCTACTATTTTTTTCTAATTCTCGCTTATTCATCCTAAGCCTACTTAACCTAATCTATCCTTAAATAACTTAATCTAACCTAACCTTAAAAAAGCCTTAAAACACATAACTTCGTCCATATTGCATTTTTATAATGATCTTTATTAAATCAGGATTAATATCACAATAAATGCATTCAAGGAGGCAAGAACAAACGTAGGTCGTTTAAACATGGGCGTTATCATAGAGTGGGCCAGTAACATCAGACTGCTCGTTCACACTGGGCGGAGCCGCGCCACCATTAATTCCCGACCAGTGGCCATCCGTCGCGCGAGACTCCTCCTTTTCAACGCCCCTAATCACATGCCGCTCTGGTGCCGCTCTGGTGGCCATAGTAGTCGAGATTTTTGAGCACCAGCGCCTTGGTCTTCCTGCGGAAGGGCTCGTAGAGGCCGAAAACCTCCAGCACTGCTTGCAACTGCTGCGCAGCTGATTGGTCGGGCCGGAGCTGGATCGGCAAATCACTATCGAGCTTTAGAGAAGCCCGGAATGGCCGCCGCCCCACGTTCACATTGAACTCCAGGATGTTGTTATTTTCATCGAGGGGAGGAGCAAACGGCGATGCGCTGGGAATGAGCAACGCCCCTCCGGCTCCTCCAAAGCTATTCGGACTTGAATACACCTGCGGCATTCCGTGATAAACACCATAAGAGTGTAAACCTGTAGAGTGTAAACCATTTTTTAATATTAAGTAGTCTTAAGTAGATTTATGTAATCTTAAGTCGACTTAACTTAACTTACTAGCATTGGCGCCAATCAGAAAGAGGAAGCAAATGCACTAGTTCATAATGGGTAATGGCCACAACGAATGCAAACCATATTTGCACAGGAACTGAAGCAGGAACGTGTAATGCATTTGTTTTTCTTTCCTGTATGCCCCGCCCACGTTCTGCGCCGTGACCAATTGACTTAACGTTGGGTTGATTGTAACTGATGTTTTAAGTGCACTTAATTGAAACATGACTTATATTATACTCATGTTACTGGCATGTAATAACTGCAGATATCAGGTCGATAACTGACGTGGGCGAGAGATTAGACGTCTTTATGACGTCATCTTATATATCGCCCAACTTAATTAAATTCGTGCTTAATATATTTCCGACGTAACAATAGCCAGGTTTTTTAATTACGCTAATTTAGACATATTTTCACTGCTGCTCCAACGAGCCGTGAAATTGAAGATATTTTAGTTCTGTTTAAATTATCCATTGTTTAATAATGAATTTAATATTGCAATGGCAAGAATGATTAACTATAACAACGGAAGCTGTATTTGTTTATTATGTTACAATTTAATCTCGTATGGTGATTATGAATATATTTATCTATTTATTTTTAATGAATGAAAAGGAGTTGAATGCCAATAAAGGACTCATTTTTTGCAATTATAACTCTTCCCACATATAGTATAACCCCTCCCACTTTCATTTTAATTCAAATTTGATTTGAATTCGTATTCGTATATTTATTTGCAATCCTCTTTCTTTTATGATAACTCCTCCTGTTTTTAGTATAACTCAACCCACTTTTACTATGGCTCCTCCCACTTCCTTCGTAACAACATTTAAACTTCTACTTTTATTCCAAAACCTCGCAATTTTATAAAAACTCTTCTTACTTTTATAATAACATCATTGACTTTTCTTATATTTTTACTCTTCTTATACTATTTTTATTATGACTCCTCCCACTTTATCAAAACTCCTCCTCTTTTATTACATTTATTTTAAAACTCTTCCTACTTTTATTGGACCGCCTGGGATTGGCCTGGGCTAACTGGATAGATCGTACACAAAATGTCATGATATTTTGAAGATCCTGAATTAGTTCCCCTGGAGGAGTCTGTACAACTCTCGTCTAGATCTCTCTTCTAATAGAGCGGTATTCATTTGGGAGCTTTGGGGAGGAGCTAGGTAACTCCTCCCTGACGAATGCAGCCTGTATTTGAACGTCTCTAGCCTAGTTAGCATTGACATATCAAAGAAGAATATGAGAAAATTTGTAGTCCCCGGCGGGGATCGAACCGGAGACTTCTTGAACACTAGTCCAATGCGCTACCAACTGTGCCACGGATACCCTCAGGAAGCCAATCAGTCCTTCGAAATAACTCTTTCCTTGTCGGTTTATCCCGGAGGTTTCCGTGGCGCAGTTGGTAGCGCATTGAACTAGTGTTCCAGAGGTCGCAGGTTCGATCGCGGCCGGGGGCTTCAAATTTTCTCTTGCAATGTTATAGACATTTCTTCTTCATTTATTGTTTCATTATTTTACAGTCTATGATTAGTCTACCCAGGACTGCAATGTTAGGGGGAAAAACAACATAAAACTTTGCGAGGCACTTATATTGGCCATTTTTATTCAGTTTCACAAGCAAGTGCTGGTTGGGTTCTGTGCGATTTTTGATATAAATAGACTAATATGCGAAAATTTCACGGTGACCCTTCTTTCCTGTTATGCCATGCGTTCCTTGTGCCCCACCATGGGCACCATATAACGAAGACATGTGATGATGTGAAGTTGCTGTGGAGTGATGACTTGGCTTGCATTCAATGCCCGTGTCAATTCCAAACCCACCACTATACGCATCATATTCGTCTGTATATTCATGACCTGAACCACCATAACCTAGACCAGACCCATGTCCGAAATCAAGAACATGGCCGTGGCCAATGCCACTATCAACTATGTGTTGCTCCTTATGTACATTGTGCCCAAAGTCATGCCCATGCCCGAATGCTGGTGCCTGGACCATTCCATGTCCAAAGCTATGCCCATGACCACCATCAAATATTTGATGTTCCTGTACCATACTATGACCAAAGTCATGTCCATGTTCGAATGCTGGTGCCTGGACCATTCCATGTCCAAAGCCATGCCCATGACCACCATCAACTATTTGATGTTCCTGTACCATACTATGACCAAAGTCATGCCCATGTCCGAA